>JARGYV010101221.1:0-10264 GCA_029532675.1 Ornithodoros moubata | reverse complement strand
AAAAAAAAAAAGAAAGATAAGGAGATGTTTTGTTTACTTTCTCGATACAGTTATACAATTTTAGAAATATTGCTGCTGTTCCTACTCCCTTACGTACACCTCTCTCTACACCAGCACGTCTTCCTTTCTTTCTTTGTCTGTATATTATTGTCTTGTAAGGTGAAAGTGATCTATGAATACTTGAAGCAGTAAAAAAGAATAATATATTCTCTTTATAATGCTAATCCAGCTGAAAAAATTAAAGAAAGAAAAAAAAGGTGCAACTGAAAAATAAAAAGCCCTTTAGTTATCAACAGCCAATACCTCCCGTTTTTCCAGACGGGATGGTGCATTCTTTGTGCCAGGACAGCAGATCATTTGTGCTTTCATTGCATCAACCAGCTGGGCTACCGAAAATGCATGCGCGATATAATCAATGCCTAAGGTCTAGCGATTCCTCGCAGAAGCCGAAAATTGACTTTCCCCGTATACCTGCACCGCAAATACCTACTGGTCGTGTCTATATACAAATTAGGCGGCCCTTGAGCTATACATAACTTCGAATAGAGAGTATGACGGCCAGGTGAGAAACCCCCCTTCACATTTATGTAGATTTGTTTACTAACACAGCGGAGCTATACCATCTGCAACCCACATAAACATCGCCCCCTTTTTGGCAGTGAAGATGTTCTGGTTTATGTTTTCTACACGCCACTGCTCGCTACCATTGACGTCAGTGATCTTGGACATCTGATTGATGCTCTTTTGAGCAGGCCCTCGCGTATACGCGTTCCGTTTATGATACCCCATTTTTGCTAGTTCTTGTTGGCCAACAGGCCTTTGCTGCTGGCGGAGCTTGCGACGAAGTACAGTGCTGGTATATTGCGTACAATATTTTCAACGCGTGGTCAAGGACGTAGCCCGGAGTTTCGGGGCTGGAGCACGTTGAACATGCAGCACTATACGCCATATGAGTTCACAATTTTTCTTTNACACATAAATTTACCGGATGTCTTCTCCATTCGTAACTTGGAAACATTTTACAGTGAAAGAAGGAACTCTCACTGGAAAAGCTAGCCAGGACTCGAACCCACGTCATCTGGATTGCTGGGGCGTTTTTTGAGCCAAATCGAGGTAGCAAAATAGGAGACAATCCAAGTGAGCCAAAACCGTCTCTAAACGCGCAGCATGATCCGTAAGGGCAGAATTTCAATGAGCTTCGGGGGCCGTAGCTTAGGGGTTATGACGAAGCTGCCATCAAGGCCTTTTACGATGGACCTTCGTTTTCAGAGGTAAACAGCTGAGCGTTTCCGATAAGCTGGTCGCTCTCTGTTTCACGTGCTGCATCCAAAATAGCTGAGCGAAAAAAAAAAAAAAAAAACAGCATAAAACCACGATGAAACAAAGCAAACGATAGGCAAAAAGATAATACAAGAATAAACGATAAATAAGATCGATACTGAGTGTTCATACTCCGTGGAATAGCTTTAGGTCGTATATTTACACATGCTTCGTTAGGCTTCGTTACTTGAAGTATGAGCCAGTGATAGATTCTGTGGCGTACATTGGGTTTCGGCACAGTCTAGGAGAGAAGACCAGTGGCGTCAGATATTGTGACACCGGAGCTGACACATGTCAGCGTCCAATCCATCCAATCCACCAACCCAGAAAGTGAAGCCAGACCCTCGCAGCAGCAGATAAATGTGAAGACCTGTCGTGTGGGTACCATGTGGGCTGGAGGTTTTGCTATCGCACGTTGCAGGCAGACTCATCAACAACTTAACTTCGTTCAGGACATCCTTCACATACCGTACGTCATTCACATTGTACGAGAAAATGGGAAAAACATGGCTCAATAAGTTTGCTTCCACACTACGCTAATGAATCACTGAATTTGGTCTTGTGCTTCCTTAGTCAGTTATGGCTCTGGTGCAGCCAATAGTGGGCAATCACTCACCATTCGAATTGGGTTTAGGGGGAAAAATGGTGTCGGTCCTATATGAGACCAGGTTCTCTCACCATCTTTTCATCTAAAATTTCTCATTACTCATCGGACTAGCAGGTTCACGCAAAGCGTGATTGACCTATCCGGTTATCGAGCAATATATATCATTATCGACCCCCATTGCGTTTTCATCCCGACACAACTTGGTTTCTGGCAGCTGTTTCAACAGAAGAGTTTATCTTTATTTCGCTTAGCTAGAGCCCAGCTACTCAACCCCAAATACTAAAAAGATGTCTCCTTTGAAGGGTCTCGTCTGTTACGTGCTTGTGTAGATAGCAGTAACAGGGGTTAACAAAGGAGCTCGCGTGTAGAAAGCTGTTGCCGGAATGTCGCGCGATGAGTCGGTGCTGAACGCTGGCTTCGGGATGTGCTTCGGGCTGAGTCGAGGACATTGCTCTCAATGTCTTCATTTAAAGTAACGCTCTTTCGGGTACCGTTGGTGAATGACGGAACGGGTTCTTTGAAACGGTCTGAAGAGCTTCGCAAAAGTATTGCGGACGAGAATGAGACGACATGGGTGGCGGCCGCCATCGTTCATTTTTGCAATTGCAAGAATACTCACCTTCTCCCCGCAATACTTCGCAATACCTTCATAATACTCGACACTACTTGCCGCCGAGAGCTGTCATAACGAGAGTTCTGCGCAGTATGAAAATAAAATAAAAAAAGATGGAAACTTTTGATACTCGGTATGAGCTTATATTGCTGCAAATAATGCCAGAAGGCAAAAGAAATGATGAAATATGTTCGGAAGGCGTACAGTAGACGGTCGGGAGCAATAAACAAGAGTATCGCATGTACGACAGCTTTCTCCATATGACATCTCTCCGAGACAGATGTTTCTCGCGGCACGTTTACGAGCATGGGAAGAAAAATCCACACATACAAAGTAGCGGTACACAGACACATTAGCGTAAACGGCGTGTAGGAAGCTTTCATATTCGGTTTTAAATAAAAAAAATCTGCATACAAAAAAAAAAAAAAANGTCTGGAGAGTCTGTCTGGTGACACTGAAATGAGGAAGGCCATAGCAGTTTTGAAGGCTTCGCGTTACTTTGAGCTCCGTTTGTTTCTTTTCCTCTTTTTGTTTCACATTTTTGACGGTTCAAACAAGCCCCACATTTACCAAAAAGTGAATGGTCCTCCCTCGACCCACATTTCCATGTGGGCTTCACATTTTTCATGGCCTCGCTATGTCGCGTCACCGCCCGTGAAAATCGTGCGTTACGAAACCTTAGGCTTTACTTTCCCTCACGTATGTACTGGAGGGAGAATAACAAAATATGTGATCAAAATTCGTGGCGGTCGAGCTTGGAATGGCGACTGTTTAAGGCAAAGCTCCACTCAAAAAAGAAAAATCAGAAGGGGGTGAACAATGAAAGTGAGAAGGCGACGATCTTGGCCAGTCTTGGACAACAACAACAGATAAATGACGACTGTATAGAATGTTCCGCTGCTCTGGCAGCAGCCTATCCCATTTATCGAAAAGCTATAGCTATAATAATATAATAATAGCTATAGACCAGTCTCTTTCCTTTGTGGGTTTGCTTAAGTGTTTGAGATTGCTGTATACGCCAAGTTTTATACACTTATTTTTCGACGCGTATATGCTCAGAGCTACGTGGATTATTCCAGGGTAGATCCGTTGATACAAACCTTTGCACTTTCTTGAATTATATATTTCCTAAAGATTGCGATTGTGAACAAGTCGACACTTAACAAAAGCGTTTGACCGCTTGTATAATAAAATGTTGATATCTAAAGTTAGTCAGTGTGGCCTGTCTCATGATCATGATCTCTGTGACAGTACAGTAATATTGTCCGTGTAGCAGGAGCGTTCTCTGATCCCTCTCCTTTTGTTTTGGGTGCACCTCAAGGCAGTAACTTTGGTCCTTTTTTACTTTTACGTGTCATAAATGACCTGGCTGCTGTTGTAAAACATTGTCAGCTGTTATTGTTCGCCAATGATGTGACATTACTTCATTTTTGTCTTCCGTAACTGATCGTGTTTCAGTAGAGAGACATAACTGCGATTAATAACTGGTGCAAACTTAGCAACACTGTCTCAAAAGCCTAGGTTATGGCTTGTACTAGGAGCAGACTACCTCATACTGTTTGACTATGCGGTAGACGGTGTGTGAATACAGAGAGTTGACTGCACGTGACTTCGGCATGCTTGCAGTGCTTGCATGTCAGTTTAAAGTCTACCAACACTTCTGACAAACAAGACGCCAAAAATTTGTGAACATTTCCTGTAATTATTGGTCAGATAAACGGTGGCGTTAACACCACGGGGCCCCATAGGCTGGAGTCTACTTAGCCTGAAGCTAGTAATCCTACGCAGAGCGCTGCTACAGCAATATGAAACAATGTGACGTGGAATATTTTTTTCTGATTATCGTTCATTTAGTTTACTGGTCACTAGTGGCTAACTTATCCTGCGGATACGTAGATTAGCATCAGTTGACTTTTGTATTGTGTGTTGAATGATCATGACAGCTCAGAGAAGCTTCGTGCCGTTGGAAGAGGTGCATGGACGATGGAGCGTACCCACTGGATATTGGTCACAGTTTTTCATACATTCGGTTTGTGGTGGAGTACGTCTTCATTTTACTACCCATAATACTTTAATTACTGTAATTTCATATTGTAATTACTGTAATTTCATATTGTAATTACTGTAATTTCATATTGTAATTACTGTAATTTCATATTGTAATTACTGTAATTTCATAAAACAAATGCTTTAGCTCGTTATCATTTTCTGTTATAGCGTGCACTGCTTTGTATGCATTCGCTGTCGGGTGGAACGGGAAAATAAAAGAAGAGCGGCTACAGTGGCTGCTAGGAAATCATTCATCCAGCCAGAGACAGCATTAACAACTTGTTCGACGTACATAGACGCTCTACTTCCTAGAATCTTGCTCTTTCTTCCGTGCAATGATCACAAGAAGCCGACAGGAGGCTCCCGCTTAACCCCGATGAACATAGCTTAAAATTAAGCTCGAATCAGGAGCGTGCTCACTTGGGAAGCATCCAACAGGAGTGCCGACAGACAACCAGTTGTCTACCTGCCTCCGTGTTCCTGGCTTCCTGTCCTGTTATGACGGCGTTCTGGGCGGAAAATCTACCTGGCTCTTTAATGTGTATATTTTGGTAGTTGTATTTAAGGAGTAATAGCCTAACCCGCATGGTCACAATGGTAGCTAATGAGATGGAGGGAAGTCACGCACGCAAAGAAAAAAAGAAAAAGAAGAAAAGAAGCAATTTGGGCCCATTGCTGGGGCTTGAACTCAGGTCCCATTGATTTCTGGTCAGGGATGCAGGGGTGAGAGTTTCCCTTCGTCATTATTTGTGTCCAATCGCCCGATCGTTCGGTAGAGTAGGTTGGGTTCTGATTACTTTGGGCTCTTAGTTTTATTTATTTATTTATTTATTTTTACGATGCGTTGCACGCACTGCTCGCAATCATAGTAAAGAGGAGATGTTTGAACGATATGCCGGTTGGCGCGACAATCTGTCCGCGACAAAAATGTTGAATATATTAAGGTAAACAGCGAAGAAGCAACTTAGACTCTTTCGAAGGAGGTGTTAAACCTTAACCTTTAAATGATTTCGTGCGTGCAAATGCTACATCGAAAAGTGCTTTGTCAAGTTATACTTTTCAATTTCCTCTCTATGTCAATTCCACAACATACACCGCACCCGTACAGCAATGCTTGCATTCCCAAGCACGATTTCCAAGTGTTTCCACTCTCCTGAGAGTTGTATTGCTGTCGTAGTTTTTCCATTCTCTTTCTTTATAAGCGAATTTTGTTGATCGGTGATGATGATAAAGAGACATAGTTGAGAAACCAACTGAATCGGCGTGTTTGAATTGGCTGCAGAATCGCGCAAAGGCCTTTGGCTCTTGTCTAGCGTTCCAGGCGTCCTGTAGCTGACGCCCTCGTTCAGCTGCCAGATAGGCTAGAAGCCCTCTGAAGATTATTGCCCTTGCCATCCTGGTTTCGATGTCATACACTTCCGACATCCCTGCCGCCTTTGTGTGACGTCATAAATCTGTTTTAATTTTCTGTTTGTCATGACGTCAAAACTGCAGGTTGCCACTCTATTGAGCAACCGACGGCTGCATTTCGGCAGAGCGCCAGGCCCTTACTCTAGCATAAAACAACCAGAGAGCGAGAGGGAGAGAAAAGATGGTGGAGCGTTGATGTGAAATTAGGTCTTTCAGTGGTACAAGCAATTTTCTTTTAAACCCGAGACACGGAGTGACGACGTGAACCTTGCCGTTAGGGCAGCAACTTTCATTCAAACACAAAAAGCAAAAAAGCGCCGCCGACTGTCCTGCTAGTGAGGCAGTGTCGAGGTCGACGTCTGCACGTTTAACATGCCGTTATAACCAACGCGCCAGTACATCCAAAAGCGAGACGATACATCCAACACGCCGTTACATCCAACGCGTATTTACGTCCAATTTTGGCTAACGCGTTTGATGGTCATTACGTCTATCGTCTACGGACGGACATCATTGAACATGGACACATGCTCGAAGTGAGCAATATGTCCCCATTAGCACTAACCTAACCATTGACAAATGATCTGGGGCCATTTTTTCCTACCCTGTGTTTGGTACCATATTTTCCGGGACCATGCTTTCTGCGACCCATCTTGAGCACCCAGCAACACCTCAGTACACGCAATGCGCCGCTACATCGAAACCGTGCCATTACATCCATCGATGGATGTAACAGCACGTTGGATGTGCTGGCCCGTTTCCATCTCAGATGCGCCCGGCACTGTGCTCTGAAAGATATGCAAAAAACATGGAACGCTTTACATGAATATGAAAAAAGAATGGGAACCTAAGATTCCCGAATAAGTTACTTCCTTTAAGAGCTTTATCAAAAAGACGCAGGAACCTTCTTTATGGGTGATATAATGCTTCCGAGTTCCGAAGTACATTCTTTCAAAGAGAGAAAGACAGAGAGGGAGTCAGGGCACTTCCCCTAAATGGCCAGCAGGCGATCTCTCATCTAATTCAAGACGGTCTGAACATAATCCGAGGATGCTATAGGCGAAGAGGGAAGACAGAAAAAAACTTAACGCAGTTCGCAACATTGTGTTCTTTGAACGACCGAACTTTCCGTCGCTTGACTCCGAACCCAACTGCGTTATGATATATGAAAACTAAACGAAAGCGACGGACGCTTGTTACGTGTTACTGTGTAGAAAAAGGAGGTGGTGATGACAGGCGATCTGACGTCGTGGTGCTCTCCTGCCAACTGCTCTGCATATACGCCATTTTAAAATTCATTATATATGTCCGTGAAGCAGGGTCTGTGAACGCGGCATGCTCCCTGACGCATGATGCCTAGCATGTCTCCTTTACAATTGATAGGTGGCTGAACGAGTGCCAGCAATCTTGGCCGCTGCCTAGAGTTCTTGGGAGCCACATGTTGAAGTTCTTGCCTGAATGTGCTTTTTTTTTTTTTTTTTTTCGCGCCGACTAGCTTGATATGCTTGGCTCGGCTTTCCTGTGAGTCAACATGTTCAGGTACTGAATACGTTCGGACAATGACCCTCTTGTCATCCTTTTCCTAGCGCATGCGCAGTGCTCGAAATGATGCAACTTTCCGGAAAAGCACTCTGCAAAGACCTGTTCAGGAGATGTTACCAACGTTTGTTTGTTTTGGAATGATACGATGGCTAAGAATATACCTTTCAAGACGATCGTTGGTATATACCTTCCGATGGGGACCACGGTGCGTGCAATGGACAATGTGCAGGAGCAGCACTGCCCTGACGAAGCGCTTCTTTGCATTAGCTTCTTATATCGGCACATCTTACCGTTTTCTTGCGCATTTGTGAAAGCACACACACACCCACACACACGCAAAAAAAAAAAAAAAAAAGAGAGAAAAGCCTCACTTTTCTACGGGCTCAATGCACCATAAAACTATAAAAACCCTAACAGCACAATGTACTAAAAGTCGGATGGCATTCGGGGTTGTCCTGAGGTTTCTTATCTGTTTGTCGTCGTCTTTCTGACGTGCCGCGAACTACTAAAGCAACCTTGAATTCCAGTACATTGTGCTGCTTTGGAACATAAATATCTAGATAAAGTTCGCCACTATTACTGTCTAGAAGAACAGCACATAAAACCTAGCAGCGTCACGAGCAGTTCCGGAGGTGCTTTCCCTAGCAGCACAATGTACTGAAAGTCGAGTGCAATAGAGGTGGTCGTCAGGTTTCTTATCTGTTTGTGGCTGCTTCTCTGATGTGCTGCGATCTACAAAAGCAACCTTGATCAATTCGTCTAACACTAATCCACCCGGCTTTCAGTG
This sequence comes from Ornithodoros moubata, assembly GCA_029532675.1. NCBI lineage: Eukaryota > Metazoa > Arthropoda > Arachnida > Ixodida > Argasidae > Ornithodoros > Ornithodoros moubata. The sequence continues at coordinate 1,936 of JARGYV010101221.1, read as the reverse complement.
TGTTGTGATGCTTGGGTAGGGAAAGCTTTGCCAAATACCTGGGGGTTATCGAATACAGGGAGCATTCCAATGATGGCTAACTGAGGAATGTCCGTATGTTTCCGGTGGGGGTGGTTGCTTCCTCTGAGACTGACGTCACACAAAGCAAGAGGGATTCCAAATCATTCCCTCTTATTGTACCACCATCATCCTTTAAGTCACTTCCTCTCCGTTTTCCGTTCCCTGGTGCAACGAGCCGCCATCTCCGAGTAAGCTGAGCACACCTTTCCCTTGCTACAGCCCTCTTTTGTAACTGTGATGAGTTGCCTTTCAAGGTAAGACACTCAGTAACTACTTATTTTGTGGAAGTTTAGAACTGGTAGTTGGGCTTCGGATTTCTCTGTGGTCACTGTTAATTTAAGCAGCTGTCATTTTGCGCGGGTTATATCGGAGGCGAAAGCGTTTGAACATTGTCACGTACATCTTCATGCAATAATTTTGGAGCAGGTGTCAGTGCCACGACTGAACCATTCTATCAAGATAGTTTACAAGATATACGAACAATTCGATTTATCGGCGCACACGATGTTTTAAAAGACCTTGTCCGTATTTGTGACAGCTGTGCCGCCTGGGATGAAGGCTGTCGACCTGACAGTAACTCCATTCTTTTAGGCAACAACTGCACCGATGGCATGTCATGCTCAAGCGTTTGGCCATCATCTGCTAGAATGTTGTGATCACACCCACCCCTCACCTCATAACGCGTCCTATCCGTTTGTCTTCACGAAAATAGAAGCCTATACGGGGTAAAAGAGATCTGGCGAAGTCCCGAAAAGCAAAAGTGTGTAACTTATTTCGTTCTTATAACTCTCTGCGACGTTCTTAAGAGCAAGGTGTAAAGTCCCATGCAGTTGTTATTGTATTATAGAGAAGCTCAAGCCACTGCGCTGAGGATGAATGTGAGGTGGTTGTGTCGTTGTCTGCTAGCCGTTGCTGGTCTCAAATGTGAGGCTTCCGCAATGTAGCACTGAAGAACCATATGCAAATGGTAGGAACATCAAAAGGTACGACTAAGTGCTTAAAAAGGAAAGGTTTATTAATCTTCGCACAACCTTCTATGTGATCAACGTGGTACCTGATTTGAAGGAAGTCACGATATCAAGGTCAAGTAATTATTACAGCTGTGAACAGTCGTCCATGCTGCCGATTGTCTCCGTTTTGAGGTCTTTCATGTTTGCGTACTGAAATAATAACGCGCGATATACCAAAGCAGATACCCACTGGCAGCGCCTCCTTTAAGTGGAGAGGATGCGCTGCCACTGGATAAGCTTTCACTAGGGTGTGGCTACACATTTCTAACCTCGGTATTTTTCAAAACGGTCTAAATTAGCTTTTTCTCCTTCTCCCTTAAAAACTGACCTAGGGAGGTGTGTATATACGTAGGCAAATGGACACTGCAAATGACAAATGCAAATTTAGTTAATTACCAAATTATACAAAAATGGTTTTAGTTAATTGCCCGTGACTAATAATAATAATAATAAGGAAAGCATACAGAGAGAATATCAAGAATTTGTTTGAAGTTAAACGAATTTTATTTTTCCTTGGAACGTGCGACAGTCAGGACCTTCAGGGTTACGTAATACGTGCACTTCTACATAGGTAACTTAGCTTGCTAAAATCCGAAAATATATACCTCTGGAAACTACCAGCAAGATGTACTGGAATTTGGAAGCTCTAAGGGTGATCGTCTGGTATCTTGTTTGTGGCTGCATTTCTGACGTGCTGCGAACTAGAAAAGCATCCTTGATCCATCCGTCCACCCCTATCGCACACGAGTTTCAGTACATTGTGTTTCTTGGGGACTTACCATCAGAGAACAGAAGGGGAGGAAAAAAAGGAAAGCGCAAGGCTTCATTGCTAAAAAAAAAAAAAAAAAGGAATTTTTTAGCGTAAA
>JARGYV010101212.1:0-12664 GCA_029532675.1 Ornithodoros moubata | reverse complement strand
CGCTATCGTTCATAATTAAAAAGTTAATTAGTGAAAATTAATTAAGACATCGTTAATGGAGGCCGCCTGGTGCCTCAAAGAACGAGCCCTCTTCCATAGAACATATCACTGTTGATTGCGTTTAAAAATAATAATAATAATTACCCAATTTACGAAAAATCTGTTCACACTTAGCGTGGACACCCTGTATATGCGGACATCGGGCACTATATTTTCCGCTGTGAGTAACTCAAGGTGGGCCAACTAATATTCATTATTGTTCTTTTTAGTCTTATTGGAAAAATGCCGAGGTTCAACCCATTGCTTATTTTTACAATTCAAAGTATGTGTTTCATAAAACAAAACCGGCAGATTGTTCAGCAGGAGTTAAGCATACCGCAAGCACATAAAGAGGCAGACATCGGAAAGAATCTGTATCATTATCCACGAAGCCTCTGCTGGTCGCACGCAAAATCGCGCTGTACGAACACCTAACTAATACAGTCTTAAACTTGCAATGTCAACTGTTACATTGGCATCATAAATGCTCCTATTACAACATTACCACAGTAAAGGAGACGCAATTAAATTGAGATTAAATTTTTCGCTTTCCATTCAGAATATTAACGCCGAGCGATAAACTGCAGGGAGCACGCGAGTGAGAGAGCGAGTCATCGTCAAGTACAAGAAGGAAAAGCTTGGGCTGTACTCACATATAATGGGCATGGAGTGCGTGGGTGGCAGACTATCCCTCACAAGCACGAGAAACAGCGCTGAGCAGAGAAGGGTGTTCACCCCGAGGGTGAGTTTCTCGCCTGATTCACAAGGCACCAAGAAACTGAGCAGGGCGAGAGCGTTCAGGAGGACACATGGAAGCACCAGACTCACGACGTGATAACCTGGACGTCTCCTCAACCTCACGGAGAATGTGACGTCACGAAATGAGGGAGCGCCTTCACCAAGGCCGGGTCTTCTCTCGTTCTGGGTTACTGTCACTGAGTCCACGTCAAATTCACCGTGACCCTGCAGCGAGTCTAGGCCACTGTCGCTCCCTTGCGCCGGTTCTAGTTCAACCTGCAAAGAAAGCGAAAGGAATGTAACAAATGATGATCTGTGATGCTTCCGGTTGCGATGAAGAATGTTCTGCCACTTGATGGAATTATATATATATATACACACATATATAAGTCATGATAGATGGCGATGGTGCCACACACTCACGCCAATCTGTCTCAAGTTCATGACCTATAAATTCATCATCTTCGTTTCTATTTATCACAACTGAATGAAACAAACACGAAGATAATTTAATCTTGCCTAAACTGCCAGGCAGGGAAAAATAGGGATTTTCAAAAGCTTGTTCCAAGCAGGCGACGTCAATGGTTCCCCTTCTGGGCATTCGGGGCCACATTTATCCAAACTCATCGCATAAATTCACTCACTGCGTTTACGGGATACGACAAGCAGTGCTGGTACCGATAACTTCACATGGCAGTTGAAGTTTTCAATTTGTTTTAATGAGCACACTGTATCTGCAGAGACAAAACGAGATCACTTGGTAAACTCTACCTGTTGAACGTCGTAGGTCCACGAGACGAAGTGCAAATGACAATCGTGAACGTCGAAGGGGAAGAATCGCAGGTCGAAGTGGCACGTACTTGCCAGCGAAGCCTGGGTCAGGAAGCTTACTTCGCCACTTGAGCGGACGACTACATTGCTACTCAGCAGGTTCGTCCGATGATCTCCACCCTGGGCACTGAATCGTGAAATAGGTGGTTACTTTCCCGTAATAATCGATGTACACACAATAAGTACAAATCAGACAAAAGGAACAAAAAATTCACTAGCGAGCCGCAGTGCATACCGAGCTATTCAAGATGGGAGCGCGTGGCCAAAGCCCACAGAGATACCAGCGTGACGAAGCGGGTGCCGCTGGGTTCTAGACAGGTTTAGACACACATAATCGCCACTTCACGACGGCTGCTCGTCGTATCTACACTAAGGCTTGTTCCACATTGTATCATTGTGTGCACCGCCACTGTGAAAATTAAGTATCGACTTGATCAGAAGAAAATCGCCCACAACAGGTGGTAACAGTCATGAGGTGGCTACTGGGCGTGAACAACGGGTCTAGAACCTAGCAACACCCGCTTCCAGCGATAGAATGTCTATTGGCCACACGCTCCCCCGTTATTTTTTAAAGGCAACTCCAGGCCCAAGACGAATTTTGAGATGGCGCTTTGTAAGATTCCTAACGCGTGCGTCAAACACCTATGAAATATTTTCCAACCAACCAGAAGGCAGGCTTTCGAAAATAAGTAGTTTTTCGGCCGCAATATACCATATTTTGCGCCCTTTGGCAGGAGTTTCCGGTTTATGCGTTGAAGAGCTCGAACGATCGAAGCAACGATATATATGTCACCACGGCCCCACGCCGTAGCCGCAGAAGTAGACGCTGGCACGTTTTGTATAGTGAGAAGTTGAGAACGTCACCTATGACGCTGTTATCAGGATGCTCGGAGAGGAGAACGCGAGAGTGAGATACCAAAACAGGCTAAAACCGAAAATGACGGTACCTATCTGTCATTTTATTTATCGAAAACTACGGTTTTTTTTGAACCGGTATTTGGTATGGAACTAATATCGTTCACGAGCAAACCACAGGATTATTATGACAGTGAAACTTCTTAAGCGGAGTGTCCCTATAAGTGTGCAGAGCTCGGCACAACTTAACCCTTTACCGCGTACAGTAATAGAGTTAACGTGATAAAGGAACAAAAAGCTTAACTATGATTGCATTGTGTCATGTTAGGCAGCGAAGTTGAGCTTTCCGAGTGAAACGTGTAAAACGAAGTAAATGATTGTTCCTGGTCCTTTCCACGTGTAAATGTCTAAAGCGCAAGCCGGCACACAAGGGAGAAGAATATATCCACATTCACCCGCGCCAGGCTTTTTCAAAGGTTTGGAGCATCTCCCACTGACGCATGACAACTATAGTAACTCATTTGGGTCGCGAAGTTCTGCCTAACAATGGTCACGAACGGGTCGAAGAAGGCAAGCAATACATTTAAAGTAGCACGTATGAAACAGGAGTGTGTTGGCACATGGGCATGTGCTTGCCTACTTGTTGTAGAGGACCACGTCGGGCGTCCACACTTGCGGCGAAGGAATCCTCAGTATTCCTATGCCGCCGAAGTCTGATGAGTTCCACTTGAGGTGCGCATCAAACCAACGCTGTTGTGTGGAAAGAAATATTATTCTCACCTATGATAAGTTGAATCACGCAAGTAAAATAACACGTCTGAAGCCTTGCAGTTCAATGGATGTTGGGAAATAAGAAAGAAAGAAAGAAAAGAGGGGAAAATGCCCGACAAAATGACCACTATATACGCGATACGGAAGAAAGCTATGACATCTACAAGGCGTTCTTTTCACTTTCATGTATTTCACGTATTATTACATAGTGTTTCACCTTTTGACTTTACTTTCTAAGCTTCGGAGGCTTATTCTCTAATGTGAATCTTCACAATGTTATGCAAAATATATTTTCTATGCTACAGTGCTTTTCTTCATGCCATTCGTGCTCGTTGCTTGGATACTGTGGGGTAATAACAGGTGAGACTTACACAATACTTCGTTACGTGAGAGACGCATAGGTATATCAGACTTAATTTAAGCGGAATTCGTTTTTAAAATTTGAACCTTCGAAAACCCGCTACTAGTATAACACCTTATATACACCCACCTGAGTGAGTCGGCAGTTCGTTGACAGGACCTGAGCCTTCGCATCCTGAGGAAAACGAAAGCATGCTTTATCAGTTGTGGGTCACCTGAAGATTATTGATGTGCGTCTTGCTCAGTGACAAAACTGTTAAGCTAGGCCTTAAAACCAGACCTTCACCGCACAAGATGGTCTCATTATCCTCGATGTGGATGGTGGCATGCGTCCTCGGTGGCATTCGTTCTTTCCTTTATTGATTGCATTATGAGGACACCTATCTTGGATGGGGTGATTGGATAGCATTAAGATAGTTTAGCATCCTCAGACTTCATATAGTTATGTGCATTACTGATATCATAGCTTAGGCGCACCAGTTCGCATATTTCTGAGCGGGTAGGCCGTATCGACATCGTCATCGTTGTTGCAAAACTGGATTCAGATTTTGGAAGCGATCAAAGGAGGGTCCCGTGGGATAGCAGCAACATGGGGCTGCTTCCTCCGCCTCCTTCCCATTCGGTATCCTCCTCATCACAATTTATCCCGACGAACTGAATCGAATCGAACGTGGGCCCATCCTTGACGTGAGCAATGATTCTGAACCGAACCTAACATCACATTTGCTACTAACGGACATCACTGAACGTGGGCCCATTCCCGATGGAAGCAACACGTCCCCAATGCCGCTAACCTAACTTTTGTCACGAATGGACATTATTCAGTTCGGGTTCTACTAAAAGCAATAAAAGTATAAATTAAAAAAGATCAGATTAGAAAAAAGAAAACATATAAACACATTATAAGGATGCGAACGCTTATTACTTCAATGCGAGCCCAACCGCACGCCTCGAATCACTACGCCGCCACCGCCGATGACAAAAGCTTGCTGCTGAAGTTAATAAACCATGATCTTTCCACACCGACGGTCCACGTGATGCTCCCTCACGTGACTCCTATGCCCTGTGACCTTCCGCTGAACACTTCCAGGAACTCAGCCCCCTGGAAAATGACGTGCTACGCAAACTCCGTTCAGAATGACGTTAGCCCTTAAAGGGACACTCCGGTCGAGAAGGGCACTCTCAAATTAATCCTGTGGTTTCCTCATGAATCATATTAGCTCCATACCAGATACGGGTTCACACAGACCCGTAGTTCGAGAAATAAAATGAAAGAGATTGATAGACGTTGATAGATTGCGGCCAGTTTCACTATCTCACTGTCGCATTCTTCTCGCCAAGGATCCCGAAGACAACGTTATAGATGACGTTCTCAACTTCTAACCCTGTATGACGATCCAGCTTCTACACTTACCGGCTATGGTGTGAAGCCGTGGCGCCATCTACCGCAGCGTCGTTCACGCTGTTCAACGCATGGTGGTATGGAAAGGAGGAGGCTCCCCAAGCCGAATTTTCAATGGGAACGAGCGCGCGGGCAGCGCGCTAGGGGTTGTGAGATCTTGTCCAGTTATGTAAGCATGTACGTAAGCAAGTGAAGTGGCTGCCTCACATCATTGTTTAATGTTGCGTTGGCGACGCTTTCTTTGCGGTGTCGTTGGTATTGTACTGAACCATATGGAGACTTCGTACATAGTTCTATACAAGACAGTGCCGCTTAGTGGAAACACAGATTCTTTTACTGATTTGTTGAACCTTTGTGAATAACGGATGCTACGCAGAATCCATTAGATTTCCGGTGTGATAACGTACCTAGTTTTAATCTAAACACTTTTTTTTTCTTCGTTACTGCTGCCTTTCTTGGATGCAGTGGTTTGTGAAGTAGGCTTCTGAGGCATTACTACTGATTCGCTTGTTAGCTCAATTACAGATATGTAGAAACATGCCAAGAAGCAGCCATACTCTCAATACGCTAGAATGTTTTGTGTACGACGTAATGACGGTGTTGACACATGCCACCGCCAGAGGGGTCCCACCGTTTTCGAATCTTTGTGTCGCCTCCTCTCTTTCTTACCTCCATGGTTCAACGGACGAACCGGGAACTTCTGCCAAATGGTGCAAAATAGGCTTCCGCGGAATGAAATAGTGTTTCAGAAAAAGTACGATTCGAAAGCCTACTCCCCGTTTGACTTTTGACCAACGAGTTAGGAATCTTACAAAGCGCCGCCTCAAAATTAGCCATGGGCCCGGAATTTCCCTTCAAGCGCCTAGTGAAATATTTCCCAACCAACTGGAGACCAGGCTTTGGAATAAAATATGCATAAAAAATGCCGGAAGCATATTCTATGCCCTTTAGGAGGAGCTTCCGGTACGTGCGTTGAAGAGCTTGAACAATGCTGCGATAGATGGCGCCACGAACCCACGTCATTGTCGCTAATTGTAGAAACTGGCGCGTTCTGTATGGTGAGATGATGAGAGCGTCATCTATGACGTTTCATCGGGACGCTTGGCAAGGAGAATGCGAGAGTGAGATACAGGAACTGGATGAAACCGAAATGACTTATCTATCTCTTTCATTTCATTTCTCGGAATCTATGTGGTTATTTGAACCCATATTCGGTATGAAGCGTATATGGCTCATGACGGAACAACAGGAATATTTTGTATGTGATCTTTCCAGACCAGAATGTCCCTTTAATGTCATTTTCTTTCCCCCTGTGGCACACGTATCGTTCTCCGACCCCATTGTGGAAAGCGGCTGGCATGTGCCTCTTCTGTGACCTTCCGCACCGAATGGGCTAAATGCTCGCTCTTTGGCAGTTGTCAGGCATGTGCGAAGAGATTTTATGGCACATGCCGGCACAGTACCCTGCGATGTCGCACCAGGGTGCCCGTGTCCGTCTCCACGTCACTCGTGACGTTGTCCGCGCATAGCGAGGTTGACTACACGGCGAGCACTGAACGGTAGAGTCGCCACCTGCATACGTGCCTTAGATAGACAAGTTAGGGGAAGCGATCAACATTTCTGCACGACAGTGTTACTCTTGCTACGTTGACTATTTGCTTTAGCTTGCATCTAGTAATTAATTCTACCCAAATCTAGAAATCCTCGGTCCCTTACTCCATAAGAGACAAATTTTTTAGCTCCCTACCCTCCAGCTTCTGCGTCTGGTTCATTTTACACCTATCAAATATTATGCAGATATTATATTTATTAATAAAGGAGAGTAAATAATGCACGTCAGTATGAAAAGTCAAAGCTTTAGAATAGCTCTGAATTTTCTGGATTCTATCCTTCGTATTTCCTGCACGTAGAGAATAACTAGACAAGCAGCGCACGTAACAGCATTCTTGAGCAAACAGACACACAGACACACAAAAAATAATAATTAAAAGAAAAGAAAAATCGCTACTGATCAAAAAGCAACGGGAGGAGAATAATATCGTCTTCCTAATGGCACTGCGAGCTTGGATCAGTTGCTATATCCGCAAATTTCTTCGCTCGCCTTAAAAAAATGAAGAAAAAGAAGAAGAAAGGGTGAAGGGAAGAAGGGAAAAAAGAAGGGTGAGGCAGTTAATTTCCCTCCCTTTCACTTCTGTTTGTGGAATGGAACACCTTACATAAGGTGATTACGCAGAGAGATTTTTTCTGGCTGCGTAAATTCTTTGTTTTGTTCTTTCATACGGGACTGGCGGGCGCATTGTAATATGCCCGTTAGTTGTTAAGGCGCGTCCAGTCCTATTTCTCGATACACGACGAGGCAGGATATTACGGACTGTTTCACCTCAATGTATCCGTAAAAGACGATTACACCATGACAGCGCATAAAACTGTATTAGGGTGCTAAACAGGTAAGGTTACTATCGTGCGCAGTTCACAAATTTTTACGATGCTGGACCGTAGCGTAGGGGGAACATAGACTGTTTAAAGGCTCGTGGGCGTTTTAAAAATGGAGCTAGATTGAATCGATCGAACAACGGCGTGTAATATTACGTTGAATTTTGCATAATCCCTCGCGTTTCGAGGAGACCTAAAATTGTGCTTTTTACGATACAACAACGTGAGCAGGTGACATTTAATCCTTGCCCAGGGCGCAAACACATTTCTGAACACGTGACGTTCAGTAGGCGCGTCACTGGAAGGAAGTTTATGCTAGTTTATAGGCTTTACGGACAGCATTTGAGGCCAGCATTTGAGGCCAGCATGGCAGAATGTTTGCTTTTGTTTTCAAAATGCCTTAGTGACATTATAGCTGCACAAAAATATTACTGTTGCACCACGCTGCAATACAGCGCGCGGACCTGGAATGGCCCGTTCTCTGAGCGCTAAATACCGTGACTGAACGTTAGGAGAGTTTCAGAAACCTATAAGCTGTGCTGGCGAGCGTGTGACGGCAACACCCAGCAGGCTTCCTCGAAGCAAGGCGCTCTTTCTTTTACTTTATTGCCTGGAAGCTTGCATGACCGTATGAATGCTATACAGTCGATAGGATGGTGATGTTTTCTTCTTCGGGAGCCGCTAATTTGTATACCAAAAGACAGGAAAAAAAAAGGTATAGAGAAGCTTGATATGGCGAATGTATCCAAATGACGCAGTTCATACTTGTAGTATACATCTTGTACGTATGTACATCCTTTCATACATGCACGTTCCGCTTGGTACTTTCTTACCCCATTCCAGCTTCGCTTACGGCACGAGGTATCCCTATCGATTTTGTCTTAGAATAATCTCGCGATTGCGAGTGTACCAAGTGCTTCGAAAATGGCGATCGATCGAGGTGAACAGAAGGTGCCGCATAATTGCCAAGCGACTAGCCTTCCCTCAGCTGCGCGTCGCTTCGGTGCAAGCAAAGAAATTACAATAGTAGATGTAAACTCACATACCTTATTATATTAAAACATCAGGGAGTGAGTTGTTTCATCTAAGCGAATTCAAAAAGTTTGTTTTTAATTTCACTCATCTAGTCATTCATCATGCAGAAGGCTACATAGGCAGAATACGCGAAGGCAGAATACGCTGACTCAACGGCATCAACTATAGAACACCTCGAGGCTGGTTTATATGTTCTGCCCCCTTTTGTAGGAGGCTCAGAACTTTTTACGCTGCGTACAGTTTGTTCTCACATATGACCATGATAAGCACTAACGGTTACACTTGTGGCACACCAGAAAAAAGCTGGCGTACCAATATAATCCGCCGCAAGTGAAACTATAAATGTGAATTATTGATTACAGACTTGGGTGACATTGAACGATTTCTTCCCACCGCACATACGCTTTTTCTTGATTGCACACCACAGTCTAAGTACAAGATTTACAGCCCAAAATCCTGAGCAGGAATCATCATTCACTGTGACATCATTGAGTTATTTCGCTGGAAGCAAGCAGTACACATACGCCTCTAAGCGATCCACAAAAACGCGTAAGCCCACATTTAGGGAAAAAATAAGGTTGCATGCAATTAATAACATCAATAAATAAGTAGCCTTGTGTCAACGATGCTTAACATATTCTTCGATTAGTCGATAATTTTTATGCGTGACACAAGGTACATGGGCATATTGTATGTCTATTTTATAGATAAATTCCACAAATTACCCAACAGACTTTCCTAAAATCGCTGTTTTTACAGACGTAATTATTTTTGTGACGTTATTTGCGTGAAATGAAATGCGTACATGGAATTACGAGATATGATGAACCCCATCATATCATCTAGTCTAATGACACAATCACAGACAGGTTCTGCCAAATCAATGAAGTTGTCAAGATCAAGATGAATGGTTGGCTTGTGTCAGTCATCCATCAATCGACCAGGCTTGAAGTGAGCTGCATTTTTTCGAATTTGACTCTTCGTACGAGTCTCTAAAATGCTGTTCTCCTTTTGTCTTATACGTAGTAAATGCTGACGATTGAAGCGCCGTTTCCTCGCCTGGTGAGTTTCTTTCGGTTTCTCGTTTTCCCTCTTGGTGTTCCACCTGTAGCTTTTATGGTACATGATGTGATGCATTTATTCGTCAATAAGCCGACAGGATTTAATACAAATACCATTATTGAAAAAATACGACAACGTTTGAAACATGTGGGGCCATATTTGGTACTGATTTTTGTTAATTTCTTCCAGCTTTCATTGCAAAAAAAAAAGAAAAAAAAAAAGAAGAGAAACAACGAAATTCCTGTTTTTAGGCAATTTCCCGCAGAAGACTGCGCTAACTTTCGCAGCTTGTTTCGGAGGAACACTAAGAGGGAATGATAAAGTAAATACAATGGTGAGCGCTGGAGTAGATGAAGTGCAATTAAACAACTTTGACGAGTCTGCTTTTACATGCCGTATGTGATGCATTAATATAAGACAAGCACGCGAAGTCATCTTTTGGCAGCAATCACGTCATTGTGACACGAACAGTTACTCACAAGGAATAATACACCAATTTCACCTCACTCGGTACAGCGCAAAGAATTACAGAAGCCAACCCAGTAACAAGGGAACAATGACGATGCTTATTGAGTGCGAATTAGCAGCGGCATGCTATACGGGAATCTTTCCAGTGGACTCGGTGCGCATCAGGAGTTGCGTTCGTTCCCTCGTACTTAATGAGCAATTTTCGAGGTAATTACCGCGAATCCTCTGTGAGAGCTTGGCTCTGGACAACGAGGGAGCTTTGTGAGATATGATGCCAAGACACGCGGAACTGCAAATAGCATGGGGTCGTGAAACTGCCAGGCGGAAACAAAGAGCATGGTATATGAAGTTGCGAACGAATGGACTTGACACAGAGGAAAGTAAATGAAAAGTAAGCAGTATTTTGGACTATTCCGCATGGTGAGTGTGTTTGATGTTGATCAGGAAGCAATAGCTACTTGAATGGATTTTTTTTTCTTTTATTGTAGGATGCCAAATAAGAGGGGTGGTAATCTCCCTGAAGTAAGCAGCACAATGTGCTGTGTAAGTCGGTAAGTTTGATTTTGTAGTTAACAGCATGTCAGAGATATATAGACAAACAAAAATGACACCTACCGGCCACCCCTAATGCACCTGACTTTCAGTCCTGTGTGCTGCCTGGGAAGTTGCTTAACTTCACGGCGTGTTATGTGGCGCAGTGTCCTTTTAAAGTGCAGCCTAGCTGACTCAGATAGAAAGGTCTTGTGCTTTGTCTACCGGCGTACAAACTTGATAAGGTCAACACCAGCCACAGCTCACGCTGTTTCACTCATGCAAGAAATGAACGAGAACAACGCGCACTAATATAGTCTCGTGCCAAAGGAAAATATGATTCGGATACGCTGAAGAAGACCCTGCTGGCCCGGTCCGTTCTGGTTGCGTTATTTCTATACCATGCACAACCTAAGTTCCGGCCGTATCAAACAAGCAAAGTAGATGATATTGAGGGGGATAGATGTGTTCAATCAGGTGGGAAGTGAGTCCATACTATGGTATGAAAGAAACTGCTGATTGCGCGCGCACAGAATTGCAGTTCCTGAGTCGTTTGATCTGCCGAATAGTGGACCAAACTACTTTTGTTTCCACCACAGCGCTCTATTGCCAATGCCTGTATAAATGTCTTCGCCATATGCTTTTTTCTTCGGCTAAGGTTTGTGGATCATCGGGGTACAAGATGCGTGATTGGAGGAACAGTGGTAAGGGAACCGGAAGCTGGACTGCAAATGATGTGGCTACGAGCCCAACAGACTGTTAGGTTTCTGTATCATGCAATCAGCGAATTTTGCGCTTACTGCTCTGTCGGTTTCATTCTCTATTGACAACAGGCAGCAATCAAGACAAATCTAATTTTCTAAGGCTTACAGAAGCTCGAATGTGCGCGTAACTTTCGGTTGTTCAGCACTTTGTATCAAAGACGACGAAGGATACTAGATGGGGAAAGGCATTTAGGCCTAAGTCACGTATTCTTTCGACTGTGTGACCGTATATGTCTTGTTATTATGATTTCGTTTTATTCGTAAAGAATAGGAACGTTACTTTTGGCTCGAAAGTGAGGGATGCGAAACTCTGATCGGTTCTAATTGTGTTGTGCTGTGAAGTCGTGTTCTGAGAGTGCACTCCTACTGCTTCGATTAGAAAGCGTACCGTAACAGGTCCAAAAATGGAATACGGCGCAATCTCAGAACACGTGGTTGAGACCGGTACTCACAAAAATATGATTTTCAAAGTAGGAGACTCACAACTTGGAGGACTTGCAGCAGTGTCAAATCGATCTGCACTCGAAGTGGCAGTGTTGAGTTGAACGAAGGCCGAACGGCAGAGTCGTAGTTGGACATGAGGTATCGCGTCAGGCGATACTCTTGCTCGTCTGCTGAAGCATGCTGGCAGCACACTAGGAAATAAATACAAAGACATATTCAGATGCGAACACTACGGTCTTTCGCTTAGTATCGTAACAGAGTGTAGTGGGCAACAATCCTGGTGTTATTCAGTCCATTTTCAGGAACTGCCGGCAGCACTACACTCCAGTAGTGTGACCAGGTTACTTAAGTTCCTGTCCAGCACCGCAGTTCTGCATTCAGAAAAAAAAAAAAAAAAGAAATGCCGCAGTGAAACAAAAATGCGATGCTGCTTCATCGTAAAAAATCACATCGTTCCATATATTTCCAACTGTATAGTTGTACTTGCGTCCTGGGCGCCTACAACGATGCTGTCGCTACTAAATTTTAATTACTAGCTGTCTAATCACATGATTACTCTGCAAGGTGATGGGTGGAACCCTTGGTGGACAATCTAGTAGGTCGCGCACTAGGCCAACATACTTCATACGCCCACACTTCATTGCCACAGGTCTTCTGCACGAACTGTAGTTAATCTCTCTCGTGCTTCATCTGTCAGCCCTGACTTTCATCACCTCTTCGGCTACTGCATGGGATGCTTCCACAACAGCGAAATATCTCCATTTATCGGCAGTCGTCACACCTCCTCCATCACCACTGTTTACCGGTTTTACCACGACACCACTATTCATTATTCACCTCAATCATTATTCCGGCTCGTATTATATTCCCGCGCATTGATCATCCACTTAAAGTCGAGTGTTATCATTGCCATTCATCTCATTTCTTGAAT
>JARGYV010101190.1:0-15111 GCA_029532675.1 Ornithodoros moubata | reverse complement strand
AGTCAGCAGAGAGGGCTGAGGTCGTCAGTGGACCTGCGAAGAAGAAAGCTTCTGTAGAAGACCCCAAGACCACAGTTCCAACAGAAAAGAAAAAAAGAAAGATAAAATCTGGGAAACAAGGTGTTGATGAAGAAGGCACTGAGGCCAGACATGCAGAGGGCTTCGAGACTAAGACATCAGCTGATGCAGTTGACGACACGAATGCAGAGAGAGGTTCCTGTTCAGATGCAGTCGTCGGTGCTGTACTGTCAGAGGACCAGGCTGAGCATGATGTCGTAAGTGAATACTTTGCACTACAGTAGAGTGTGTTCAGCTCAAATTATTTTTAGAGACTCAAACCTGCCATGGTTCACTGTATACTGTTGAGACCGCTAGGTAATGTTCATAATCAGGAATCCTAAGCAGTGGGCCAGACAAAAAGTACTGCGAGAGTTTGTTAGAATTTCTTAAATATAGCGAACTTGAAAACAAACAAACAAACAAAAACGTTCGTGGAGGAGAGTTGGAAAATGGGAAATGTCGAAAACCATGGGCTTTAGTTATAACTCAGTTCTTTGCTGCTACATTTCCTCATTTGTAGGTGTCAAATGTCGGACGTCCCCAGTTGATTGTGTACCCAATGCTCATCTCATGGGGCTGTGAAACATTTCTAATGGTGCATGCTAATTAACTTTTAAATACCTGTCATTAATTTATTTTTATATTCTGGCACAAGAGAGTTAATTTGAATGAACAGTCATATTATTTTACTTGTTTGCAGGGCAGCCCGAAGGAGCGTAATACGTCGCCTGAAGGGACCATGCGCGTGCCAGAGGTACACCTTTCAATACAACCGGGAGAAAAGTACCAGGCAATGTATGAGACACTTTCTTTGACTGACCGGCCATGAGGTTAGTACCTTAAATATTGTTTTCACCTTTCCTATCATTTTGCAGAGTAACGGCCATTGAGAAGTTTCAACTCAAAGTAACCCTGCCGGATGGAACCCCGTCACGTGTGCACATCACGATGGTGGAAAAGGAACCTGCCGAGGTGAGATCAGTATTGACACAACCACACAGAAATAAAGTTATCTGAGAAACACACGTGTGCCAGGCAGAAAGCTAAGTGGAGGCATTAAATGGGGTTGCTTGTGATGCAGGGGGTGAACCCTTTACGACAGTTCAAGGTGGGGGATGAAGTGAATGTATATGTGACGAATGTGAAGACACGCCTCAACCAGTACTCGATGCCAATCACTGGCCGCAAACGTCGCCTTCCATGGGAGCTGAGCCTTTTCAAGGCTTCAGACCAGCAGAAGTTCAAGTGTGGAACCACTGTCATGGGCTTCTATTCTCATGTAAGCTTAACTCTCACTTTTATATTGGTATACATATAGATTTTTTTTTTTCCTTTTCTTTGCAGTCATATTGTGCATGTGATGTTGCTAGTAACCTACTAGAGAGGCTCATTAAGTGATCACTAGGAATAGCAGTACAAATATTGTGAAAAGTGTTTATCCTTGTGCTTCAGTTTGCAGATAACAGCCTCCATTTAGTCATCTCTACGGGCAAGTTCCAGGGCAAGCTGCCAGTATTGAACATGGAGATCTCGGCATCGGTGAGAATGTACATTATTCAGTATCTCGAGCTCAGAATGTAATCACATCGAGCACGAAACCAGGCGTCTCACATGATCACTCTGGTTTTGTGAGAACTCTGGTTGTATTTGAGAAAGTTAGATCCTTGCGAAATATTACTATTATGGTATCTGCTTGTCGTTTAGGCCAGAGTATGGCACATTGAACTGCATCAAGGATACTGTTACTTTTTCGTGCTTTGCATCGTCGCGTGGCTGTGCACCATACGAGTATTGGCAGATGTGCGAGTCCTTTTAGAAGCCCAGTTTTATTCATGTCTGATTCTTGCTTCATCGTTTCCTTTTGTTAGAAAATTCCATTTGCCTCAAAGCTGTACAGGAGAGGTCAGGCCGTGATGAGCACGGTGCATGAGGTGCACATTGACGGTACTGTGGAGCTTTCTCAGATAGGTAAGGTCCCTGCTTTTGAGTCTGTATTGGCATCTGATCGCTATGACAGATGCACATGAAGTGTGCCCCTGAGGATGGTAGTCATGTAGGCTTCCTTCAGTCAGTTAACCTCAAACTACTAGTAAGTGCTAATGCACATGATTGTGCATGTACATGTGCCCTAAATGGCTAGTGGCGTGTGTTCTTCCTTATGACTAATCTATGACTTCTACACATAATTGGTATGCCTAAAGTATAACAGGACACAGAACGGAGGTCCAGAAGATGGCTGCACTTACACCTTGAATGTTTCAGGATTTGACACCTTACAGCCCGGTCAGACAGTGAATGCTTCAGTGGCAACCATTCGGGACACTAAAGGTGCCATTCTGAGTCTTCCTCTGGGGCGCTGGGGCCAGATGGGATTGACGGACTTCAGCGACGACTTCACCAAGACAGACTCCATTATGAAAGATCTTGAAATAGTGCAATATGCAAGGTGCCGGATTGTAGACAGTGACCCCAACACAGGGGAATATTATGTCTCGATGCGAAAATCTCGGTGAGTTGTACATTAAAAATCTAATATATGTACATATTTTTAATTATGTTGCGATAATGAGGAGGAAAAAAAGGAGTATAAAGTGTATGTGATTATAGTGAGTTTCTCAGTCTCAAAGTTAAAACCACTAACTTTGACACAGTAGTACATTGAGATTGTGGATCCAAATGTGAAGTCCAAGGCTGAGTCATGCTATTAAGCATTGTGGGGGGCTCTCAATATTGCATCTACAGCTTGCCTGCCCCAGTCTATCACTGCATTCTCACTCTCAAGTTGGGAGCTAAATTTGAACGATGATGTGAACCATATCTGCTCTTAGGACAAGACTCAGTCAGTCATTAGAGCACTTATGTCACTCGACACAGAATTTAGGAGAAGACTGTCGATTATGCTGATATGTTTTTGTGTCACTGATATTGTGAAACTAACTATTAGTATTGTTAATTTCCTCCATTGCAGGGTGGAGGGCTTCACTAAGGTCGTTGATCCTGACGTCAGAAGCACAAATGACCTCAGTGTTGGCGACGTTCGTCGCGGTTTTGTGGTTGCGAGCAACAAAAGTGGGCATTTTGTAAACATTGGATTTCACATTGACGGTCTCGTGCATCGCAACACTCTGCCTCCTGTGCACACAAACGAGTACCGACCTCTGCAGGTCGGTTCCCTGGTTGTAGTTAAAGTGGACAGCATCTGCAAGGAGACAGAGAAAGTAAAGCTGTCGTTAGTGGAGACGCTCAAAGAGTCTTCTAGCCACCGCAAGAGGAAACTCTCTGAAGTAGAGGACCCGACATATCCACGCAAGAGGAGGCTGTCTGAGACCGACACTCTTACGGAGAAGGTGATTGAAAGGAAGGTACAGGAAGGACTGCCGAGGCTGGATTTGACAGAAGGCTTCAATTGGGATGTGGCCATGATGCCCAGCCTGAGCACACTGGCTGTCATGGCACCAGGAGTGAAAGATGACAGCGATGACGAGGAGCAAACGCAGGGACGCAAAAAGAATCGAAAGGAAATGCGTGATGAACGGAGGAAGGCTGAGGCAGAGTTGCGGCTGGTGAGTAAGAAACCTGTTGTGAAATCTATGTAACCACAAACTTGTACGAGGTTCCTGCAGTTGAATGTTTTTATGAATTTTACGAAACCTGTGAAGACTGTTTTCGTGGGAGATCAGGTAGTTTGTGCTGAAGATGACGTTGGTAATTATAATAAATGCAATGGCATTTAACGCTACGTAGCTCTTGCTCCGTTTGGGAATATTGAGAAACATTGTATTGCAAATATATTACCAAACGTGCTCTTTCTGTGCAAGTGTCATGAAAGATAGTGCTGGAGTTCTTGTTCAAGTTTTATACCTCTGACAAGCTTAAACATGTGTCTACTCCAACATGGTTTGACTGCTCATGACCTTCTTTCCTTCCTGCCCACAGAGAGAGCGTGCTCTTATGGACCCAACTCGTGAGCCTGAAACAGTGGACGACTTTGATCGGCTGGTGCTGGCATCTCCCGACAGTTCAATGGTGTGGCTCCGGTATATGGCATTCGACTTGCGGCAGGCAGAAGTGGAGAAAGCGCGAGCAGTCGGAAGGCGTGCCCTGACCATCATTAACTTCCGGTAATGTGTCCTCGACAATTTTGGTGGAGGGGGGCACCCAGAAATAACATTCATTTTCTGTAGGCAAGTGGGTTCGCATACTAGACACTCCTGTTGCGGCTGGCAGTGTGATGGTAAAATTTTGGGAGCTGTGCACCAAGGTCAAGTTATGCTTTCCTGCTAACAAAAAAAAAAATGCTTTCAATGCTTCGGGAAGCCTATAGGAAGGAAGGTTTAAGTCAGGCAAGGATTTACGAGTGGTTTCTCAGTTTCGGAAGTGACCAAATATCACTTGAAGATGAGGCCTGTTCAGGTCACCCCTCAAATGTCCAGAAGGCACCACAGTGAAGCAACATTGCTGTGTCCAAGTGCTGAAGCGATTGTGCGAGGCAGTGAAAGAAAAACAATGAATTGTGGCAATGCGGGACTGGCAGCTTCATTTTGACAACGCACCTGCTCACAGAGCAGCCAAATAGTTTTTGGCAAAAAACAGCGTGACAGAGGTCTCTCAACCATCTTAATCACACGATCTAGCCCCCCGCGACTTTTTCTCATTCCCAAGAACAAAGAAAAACCTGAAGAGAAAGTACGTTCAGGACGTCGAAGATATTAAGAAAAAATCGTTGGAGGCCTTTGAGCATTAGTTCAGAAAAATATCAAAAATGTTGAGACAAGTGCGTACCATCTAATGAACAGTACTTTGAAGGAAATTAATGTTTTAAGGATGTTACCTTAAATAAATTTTAAATAAGTAATTCTCGTTATTTTCGGGTGCCCCTTCGTATGTGTGTACTCCGTGGTATACAGTTCATGTTGGCCACACAGCTGCGCACCCTTGGAATGAACAGCCCTTCTCAAAATTTGCTTTTCTGATTTCCAGGGAAGAGCAGGAGAAACTAAATATCTGGAAGGGCCTCCTCACTTTAGAGAATACGTATGGAACTAAAGAAACGCTCCAAGAGGTTTTGAAGGAAGCTTTGCAGTGCAACGATTGTCTTACGATCCACAAGCACCTTCTACAAATATATGCCGCATCAAGCAAAACAGAGGTGAGCCTTTACAATAGCAAACTTTGATTTCAGGAATTTTTGTGTGCATTGAGTGACTGTTGACTTTAGGATGCTGAAGAGCTACTCAAGAGGATGGTTTCAAAGTACAAGTCTGACGAGGTCTATCTCCTTGGCGGCATGCTCTACATGAAGTGGGGAAAGCTGGAGGATGCACGTGCTCTGCTAGAACGTTCCCTCAAAAGCTTGGAGAAGCAAAAACGTAAGCTGTTGCATTGGTATGCATGCCAAAATATTAAACGCTGTCATGTCATACCATTTCAGATGTGGGTGTGATCTCCAAATTTGCCCAAATGGAGTTCAAGTACGGAGACCCTGAGCGTGGCAAAAGCATGTTTGACAGCATTCTCGTTAACTACCCTAAGAGGACGGATTTGTGGTTGGTGTACATTGACGTCCTCATCAAGCAAAGGGACCTTCAAGGAGTAAGGTGAGCTTTTCCGTATATAAAAGTGCTAGTCATTCCAATGGTGAAGAACCCACTGGGTTCTTCACCATAAATCCCTCATGATCAGAGTATAGGTGATTGTTGGCATACTCCAGGACCAAAACAATGAGGATGTCACTTAATACACAATAAGATATGTAAAGCACACTTGAAGAGAAACACATTTTTTGTAGGAGCCTGCTCACGAAGGCTACGACGTCCAAGTTCCCGCCAAAGAAAATGAAAATATTCTTCAAAAAGTGGCTTGACTTTGAAAAGGAGCACGGAGACGAAGACAGTGTACAAGATGTCAGAGAACGTGCCGCAAGATATGTCGAAGAAAACGCTACAATTCACAGTTGAGAGAAGAGATAAAAAAGTGGTACACACAGGTTTCTCCAAGGACCCTTCATTTATTTGTCCTCCTATTATAATACTAAATCCACATCACAATCTTTCTCTTTGAATGATAAATGAGAAGTCATTCTCATACAAGACATAAGTACAAAAACTATAGAGCTAGATAAAAAGCCTGTAATGCTACATATTTTGTAAACACACCAGCCACATACACATTGCAGCTCTTCACAGGCGAATTCATGCACACTAGGAGAGTGAAGGTCTAAGTCACCTGACCAGGCTACTATTTCTTAATGCTGCAAGACTGAGGCATTTATATCTGCTAAAAGTGTAAGTTTCCTTTTGTAGTTCCAAATCAAGTTTTACTCTTCAGTGATATGTTTAATGGCAAGATTCTGAAAACTTTTGTAGAAGGAATACTAGCACAGTATCCGGGCTTTGTTTGAGAGAGATGCTACACGTTGAATGAACTGGGTGAGCTGCCGACCCCTGTGCAGTGACAGCTAAATCTGAGAGTGCATACGACGACGGAAAGCAGTGGTGTCTTGAGAAGAGAGACAGAGAGAGAGGTGGGCCCTGGGGAGCCAGTGTGTTAGAAAGCAGTGAGAAGAAGCACAAGGACCATGAAAGCATTTTGTTTGCAAAGAATGGTCGTCAGCAGGAGTAGTAGTATTCAAGTGAATCATGCTGCAATAGAAAAAAGAGACAGGAACGTGTTGAGAGCACGTACGAGCACAGGGCATGCACACTATCAGGGAGGTGGGGGTCAAACACCTATACACACACGGGTTTCCAAGTGGGAGGAGGAACGTGTTCCAAACGGCAGTCAGACGGATTCGGCTGGGGACTGAAACTCACTGAGAGCCTTGATCGGGGCTATGTTCTTCTTCTGCGACCCCTTGCGCACTTTGGCACGAACTTCTTCGGGCTTCTCTCGCCGCACCAGCGGCTTCTTTTCTGGAGCTTTCATCTTCCATACCACGATAGGAGACTAAAGAAAGCAATTTTCTTCTCATATCAGGAAGTAAAAAGAGATGATCAGATTATTAAACACTAATTCATACTTACACTGACAACACCACTTCGCGGGTACTGCAAAGTAAAAGGTACATATTAGTTCAGTGCAACAGTGAATTTAACCGTGTTCTCACTAACATATGTGAAGTACAGGCACTAGGTGATACTTTTGCTCTACACCTTTACTTCCAGTCCAACACAGTTTTGGACTGTTTTCAGCCCCATACGTATTGCTCAGAATCACATGAGACCTGGGACCTGACATTCAGAAAACTACACTTTTGAGTCTGGAAACACCCAGAAAGTTCCACTTGCCTGGGTATAAGCACTGCTTTTACAACTGGGAGAATATAAAGCAAAGAAAGAACAAATATTTGGCAAAGGCACAGGCGAGCGTAACGACCGTAATTCTTGTTGCGTTATGTCCTCCTATTTTCAAAGTCTGAGATTTTTGCTTGTATGATCCACTAGGACAGCATGTACTACTACTAATGTAGCAACATAATGCATGCTCACTTTAGTCGAGGCTACATAGGAGGCCTTCACCGTAAGCACCACAGCATTCATGAGGTTCTTCGCTGCTTGAATTAAAGACGTAGCGCTGTCGAGCTGCAACATGACGAAATACATTATTGCTGGAGTAACAGAAAGCACACTATGGACTTACCCCGGACACGATGAGGTTTCCAGAGATATTTTGGACGTCTGCCTTCACCTTGCTTGTGATGTTGAGCTGATGGCAGTACAGGGCAATACGTTGCAAGTATGCTATCAGGTCCTTCTTGGTGCTAGACTCCGGGCACTGATCAAATTTAGAACAAAGTAAGACTGAGCAATAATACTGGCTTTGAAAACTCTCTGTAAAATGGTTGAGAGAAAAGGCAATCTCCTTCTGCCTCTTCATTAGAATGGGAGCAGAAATAGAAAGTGTTGCTACTCTGAAACAAGAACTTATTTAGCACAGAACGCAATTCTGACAGAACTATGCAAAGTGACTCTTTCTGAGAGTGAGATCCCGTACCTGGTCAGCTATCGTCCTCGCGAGCTTGTCCAGTTTGGTACCATACTCTGAAATCTTCTTCGCCGCATTTATGACATCCATGGTTGTCTTGAGTGGTCCCTTCCCCCTAGATGGGAACGCACACTGTACTATTGTGCGACTATGGGATGCTCATATTTGCTATGTTACAAGTGCCACATTTGTGTCTGTCACAAGTCTTCTGGCCATACCTCGTGAAATCTGTCATTTCCATCATGATCATGCACATTTGCTTAGCAAGAACAATGATATCGTTTCCAGTGTCGTCCCACTTGGCCACCTCCCTGTCAAATTTATTCTTTTCCGTTCGGAATGTCTCGACTTGGGCAGCTATTTTCTGCTTTTCCTCCTCAGACACAAAGCGATAGGCATCCTTGAAAAATAAACACAAAATTTTCATTACAAATTGACATCAAACAATAACCTGCTACATTCACACAACTAGAATGTCACTACTGCTGTTTCTGACACAAATTTTCAAGTTTTACAAGTTTGAAGAAAAAATTACTTACTCTAGTGTTATTGATGCCGCTAATGTCTGGGTACTCGTCATAGTCTGCAGTGTGAGCACTGGCTGTTTTCGTTTAGAAGAAATGATTTTTTTTAGAGATTAAAAAACATCATGCATGAAAGTGTGGCAAAGCTTACATTTGCTGCGTGTCTCATACGTGTTGTCTTCATACTCGATTTCGGTTTCGGAATCCAGCTCGTCTGCACTCTAAAAAGAGAAAAAGTATCGTGGCATTGAAATTTCAGGACTTCTTGTTCAATTCCTTCACTTGTTGAATGAGCCACCATATAAACGCTACTACGAACCCTGTTCATGAGGACTGCCCTACGAATTTCACGGACCCCATCGTACACCAAACGTGAGGCGTCGATAAACTCGTTCTCGTCCATCTCTTTGTGAGGACTTGCACTGAGAGCCTGAACTGCCATCTCAACTTTCTGGGCAAAGTTGGGCATTACTGCGAAGAAACGGAACCACACAAACTTTCAACACAAACACACACAAAAAAATCTTCAGACCTTGGTCCCTTAGCACAGCCACAGCTTCGAGCACACGCTCTGTGTAGATGCCTGGCTCATAATTGTCCATCTCAGATGTCACTACATTGCAGACACGTGCAGAGCGTCCTCGGATGGCCCCTGCCGTGCGATCAAGTGCATCCGCGTCATTTTCTTGGAGCGCCAGCACACACTTGTTGACGTCTTCAAGAATGTGGTTCTCTACATGAAAAGCAATGACAAAAGCTTCACAACAAGCTCACATGCAGCATGGCAACCGTAAGCATTCTACGTGCCCCTGCCCAGTCTTACCCACCAGAAACAGCCAAGAAGTCGTCGATTGTGGTTATGTCGTCGACAGCCTCCGTGAGCAGCCGTACTTGATTTTCCCAAGCATCACGGAAAGCGTCCATGTTTTCTTGTGCGACTTTCGACCTGGGCCGTGCGGCCAAGATTCTGGCCGCATTAATCACCTGCGGGCAGAGCCCTTCAATGTGGGCAGCAGCACACCGCACCATCTTGACACCGTCCTCGTGGCTCGACATAGAGCAAGCCAAGTTTGCCACTTCCACCAGTTTGTGGGCGTGTTCGGCAAACACAATGGCATAATCTTCAACTTGGCGCTCGTTTCCTGCACGGGCCGCTTCCAGCAGTACGAGGAGCGGGACCTGCATCAGTCGTTAATTTTATGGGGCAAAATACTATTTCTAGGAAATATACTGACGAGAATACTTTGTGGAGCTGGGAGCCACATACATGTAACAGTCTACAGGAAAGCCCTTCCCCAAACCTGCCCTCCTCAGCTAAGGAATCTAAGAAGGGCAACAAAACTACAGCTACTTGTGGAATAAAACTGGCAGAATTCATGATCAACACTTTCTGCCAAAACCAGTCAGCAATGTCGACTGCTCCATGGTCCACAGAATTCATGTACAGGGCTTTGCTTTACTTCCACTTTAAGACACTTTGAGGAAGCTCATAAGACCCCCAGGCTTTTCCTTGCTGCTGTTTTGGCCCACTTCAGTCGAAGCCCTCAAAAGGATCCCTGTAAGCAACTTTAGACTAGAAGAAATCACAAAGGACTTGCCACCAAATCCTTGTTCAACTGGCTGATTCACAAGCCACTTCACTGACATATCCCGTGTAACATATCTTTGCTCCTTTGCGAGATTTTTCAGCATAGCACAAAAGCAAGTTCTCCGGCTTATACACCACTGGCTTCGCTAATACTTGTGAAATTTCACTGTTTATACAGCCTGAAAGCGGTCTCGTACAAAACGACCTGTTTAAAACTTATGCCATTTGAATCGACATTGTCGAAAATGGCACACTGCCAATTCTTTTCGCCAGAAAAACGCAGCAAATATTAAGTTCAACGAATTAAACTGATACGACGACAACACCAGGTACCTCAGCCGGTATAGGAGTCCGCTATTGGACGAAAAGCGCAGTGAATCGAGGCAATAGAAGCAGACGATGGCGCAGTGGGTCTCGTTTAAATTTTAATGTGAGCACTGGTCCACAAGAAAGGCGAGCGCTGTGATCGTGCGCGGAAGCGAATCACAAGAGCCGCATTTCCCGCATTTTCCTGCTGATGTGTTTTGTGTAAGAAAGGAGGGAGATGATAAAAACACGTGACATCCGTCGTCTGCTTTCTCTACTATTTTGTTAAATTTCTCGAAAACTTTTGTGCTCTTGCCGGTGGGCTTTCGATGCGGTCTTACATTAGTACTAACGATTCTCGTTTCACCCAAGTTTCGAACTCAACATTTCTGCACGAGACCGTCCTTTTAATGCATTTTCATTACATTACTCACCTGGGTCTCCAGAAACGAGTCAGACACGTGGTCCACGACAGCCTTACGCAACTGCCTCCGCAAGTCCCGTGTCTTCCGAGCCATGTGATCCACAGCTTTGTCAAGATTTTCGTCTTTACGGCCCGCGCTTGCCATGTACTCTGCCAGCAGGTCTTGCAGGGCCTGGCGAACAGCATTGCACTCTGCAACGATGCGCTCACGACGTTCATCCCGTGTGCATGAAGAATCCGCCATGAGTGCAGCCCCGCTGATAATGCTCTCAAGTCGTTCTTCTAGTGCGGGACGAGTACGAAGTTCGTTGTACGTCAGTGGGTCCAGTACAACATGTTCATCAAAGTCATCAAGAGCTGCAGCCAGCTCCCCAGGGCCTTCATATGTCGGAACCAAAGCTCCGTCACCAGCGCGACCTTGTGCCACATCACTAATGGTGTTGACAGCCTCACAGACTTGACGGAAGACAAAGTCCCGGTTTTCCTTTGCAGCCGAGAGCTCAGGATGGCGGACATAGACCTGCAAGAGCCATCACTATAGTCGTCATGCACTTTTTTTTTTGTGTGTGTTAAGGCTCCATTACCTTGGACGCGGTGAGCAGCATCATGCTGTTCTTCTTGAGCACAGCCCGTGCCGCGGCCAGGTCGTCCCGCAACCTTGAGTCCTTCAGCTCCTGGGAAGTGAAGTGCCGTCACGAAGTTGGTTCATGATAGCAGGTATCAACTCAATGTATTGTGTATGACATGCTAAAACATAACAAGTGTTATAAGACTTTTACAAGAGTGTCACTAATGTCTTAGTTTCTTTTTTTTTTTACTTTACTTTTTCTTGAATTTCCCCTGAATGTGCGTATCGCATTTATTTATTTAGAAATCTATGCAAGGTGCAGTTCTTACACCCAAAATAGTCACGAAACGACTACCTACTGCAGCTGCAACTTCGCTGCAACTTCGCCACAACTTCCACCCACAGTGACCCAAATGATGCAGCAACTCATAGTTCATATATGTACAAAGACCTGTTTACCTCGTCCGCTTCTTCCTCGCTTCCGTTTGTGCTCTCATCACCGTCGTCTAGCGTGTGTTCCCGTTCATATATGGGTTCTGAGAGCACTGTACACCAAAGCTCAGCAGCGCGAACGTGCTGTGCGCCATCTGTATTTTGGACTTTCAGACAGTGACGAGGCAACGGATCTGACTACGAACTCATAATTTCTCATGATCTACCTACAATAAGTGACCCCTGAAATTGATGGATCTGAAACTGTGGGAAGGAAAGATACGACGAGGACCACGTGCGAACACTACTTATACATGACACTGAGCGGTGCAACCTACGTCAGTGCAGCTGTGGCTGCCCTAAACAGTGCCCTTCTGTCTTTTTTTTTTTTTTTTCCGAGTCCGGAAGTGGGGGTGTACGAGTAAATACAATAAAATGATTCAGGTGACTTCGACTTCGTAACCAAATTGTCGGGTGCTCCCAAGAAACAAAAAATTAAACTTGCAGGACCTAGATTGTAACACTGTTTTGAGTCCCTTTGCACCAGTGAACAAGCTGTATAACTGCAGTATCAAAACTATGCACATGCTGCTCCGGAAAATGATACCAGATTTCTTCCCAAATTCAATGTGATGAAAATCGCTCCACCTCAATTAATAGTAATTTTGATTTCATATCCATTTACACAGTTCTTGCCCAAAAATTTTAACCGGCCAAACATGCAGGGTTTGCTTTCAATGTCCTGCATAGTCACGTACTGCCTGTCTACGTGCAGCCTGCTGGATCAGATCCATCGTGTTGATCCCAAAGTTACGGAAGAACTCCATCAATTCCGACTGGCTGGAGGCATTTTTCACTTTGTCGAGGTCATCCTTAACCTGTAATAACACGAGTGTCAACATTTCTAAACTCCAAACGTTAAGACAAGTGACAATATTGAGTCTTACCACTATCAAAGATTTGAGAAGCCGATGCACATCAACCATGTCGGCCAAAATCAGAAGACGAGTGACAGCCGAAAGAAGGTTGCGTGCTGAACGCACCATATTTCCTCGTTTCATTGATGAGCAAGGGTCTTCAGCAAACTCACGCGACGCCTTGCTCATGGCTTCACCTGAACATGAAATGTTTCCTTTTCTTGAAGAATACACCAGTCAAAGGCATGTATAATACCTGGAGCCTGCAATGTCTTTCATGTCAACAGCACAAACATGTCCTGCCCAAGACTTAAATGTACACTGGTTGCAATAAAGCTTCACCTCATACAAGAGTGCACTCGATGATGCACACTTTATTGTGATATACCAGAGATCGTAAACGTGTGGTCCAGTGCTTTTAGGGAGTAATCAGGTGAAATCTGGTTCTTGGATATTTTAGTACAGCTACATACCACGTGCAACCGATTTAACCCCCAAACTGTCAAGCC
This sequence comes from Ornithodoros moubata, assembly GCA_029532675.1. Classification (NCBI taxonomy): domain Eukaryota; kingdom Metazoa; phylum Arthropoda; class Arachnida; order Ixodida; family Argasidae; genus Ornithodoros; species Ornithodoros moubata. The sequence continues at coordinate 1,800 of JARGYV010101190.1, read as the reverse complement.
CTAAGCAATAGCTGTGAATAACTGCAAAGTACTGAAATCAACAACATGTGTTGATTTCAGTCACACACACACATCTCCATAACAACAAGAACCTGAGACTGTAAAAACAAAAGCACACACACAAACAAGGCCTCAGACCCTGAGAGGTCAATAAGGTAAGAGGTCTTTTTTGTTGCTGTTGTTGTTACAGACCTACACTGCCAGCTCGCTTGCTTTTTAACCATCCTTTTACCTTCATCTGGATGAGTTGTGCATATGTCACCAAGATGCAGATCTTATATAAAATCTTTTCTAAGGAGCACGAGGCTGTTGCATATAGTTTAGCCATCATTTCTGCCGCATTCATGTGTAACAATTGCACTGCGAGTGCAGTCAAGGTTCCACATAACAGAGATTCTTGCTCCTCAAAAACTGGTATGCAGATGTATCTTACCAGTCTTGCGAACTTCCTCTACAGCAGCCATCATTTCTTGATGGATGTCAGGGTTCTCGTTAGCTATCTCCTCCCCTTTCTTGATAAAATTTTCAGTGGCCCTCTCAACGGCTGCCACGAGGACATGGGCGCGTTTCGAGCGCCCCTTCTTCTTTTTGGAGGGACCCTTGGTGTTCACCAGAGTGGTCACCTACAAACATTAGGCTTGTATGAGGAATCATTTTCAAAACTGTACTGAACATGAAGGAACAAATCAGGCAGCCAAAGGAAAGACAAGGTCATTTCAGAAGTACAGTGAATGGCTACATCTAGGAGATGAGGCCCTCTTCACTAGCACACTGACATGCTTTGTGAAAGGCATAAAACTCTTAATCCATCAATTTGTATTCAATGAGTGAGTGCATATTGTATTGAAAAAGAAACATCCAGGTAGAGTGCCGCTACAGCTTCTTTTCAATAACAAAACTGCTCAGTACTGAAGGATTAAAAAGCCTTTATGGACATTAAAAATCGAGTCAATGTTGCTTAATGTACTAATAGCTCTGCAAGCACAGTCAGCTGGATAAATAAAATGTATGTTGACATGCAGTTGCAACTGCACTGACCCTATTTTCCTGAACTTAGATTGGGAAGGAATACAAACAGAACAAATCAGGGTGAACAGAGATCTGTGCCAAGGCCGTGTGTCACAGTTAGAAGCAAACCTGGAGTTAGTTAGCTACTCTCAGCTGGGGTTTGACACAATATACATCATATAAAGCCAGCATATAAAACAAGAGATCCCAGGAACCATGTAGGCAGATGACATTCTTCTTCAGGCTCATAATAAGAACACATTACATGAACTACTCCCCTTTCACAAGTTTTACACTTCTTCATATAGCCACAAATGGAGCCAGCGAGAACCAGAACCAGTGAGTCAGCTGTCACAAGCAAAAGAGCATCACAAAAAAAAACAAAAAAAACATATATATGTTTTTTTCTTTTTTTTTATGTATATATATATATATATGTTTTGACACCTCCCGCTGTACCAGCACGGTGTACTGTTTCATGTGCATAATACCAAAAAGATCTCTCTCAATAAATCTCTGTTGCTCGCGCTCTGGTACATGACGACTAAAAAATCAGAATCCAAGATAAGGAAAAATGTGATCACTAAACATTTTCTAAAATGTGGGGCACCCCCACCCTCTTTTCCCCTCATCTTTTTGTACCTGTATGACCAGTGGCTCCAAGGTCTTCTCCACAGAGAGAGTTTTGATCTCCAGGTTTTTTGGGTCCCATTTCAAGGCCACTGTAGGAGGCTCCATTGCAGACATCGTCTGAACACAAATATAAGAAAGTCTCAACACTCAAACAGTTGA
>JARGYV010101177.1:0-13402 GCA_029532675.1 Ornithodoros moubata | reverse complement strand
AACTGTCTCGGGAGAGAAGGCAACGCATTTGCCGACCTTCCCCAGGTTATCTGCCCGAGCGATAACGGTGCACTTCACAGACGGAGTGACCAACAGTCGCTCTTAACACGCCACACTTTTTCACTCAACAAGACTGTGTGCATGGAAGGAGCGAAGGCTCTGAGGGTCACGCCGCTTTCACAAGTGCGTTCTTCTCATTCGTTTTCGCATATACTTTCGCATATACATGTACAAAAATAATCGGAACCAACCGAGGCGAATAGAAGAGCATGTTGGTTACGGCTAAACATTGTACCGAACGCAAGAAAAAACACACACGGGACGGACAAGGACGGCGTTTATCTAGCAACAGTCTTTAATAACACCAAACTGCGACGGCAACTATCCAAAATCCCTGGCCACAATGGCGACCTCTGTCGGAGGGAGGTTGATAGACATTTGGCTTAAATTGTTCTGATAAAGATGAATCATTGTGGCCTAAATATTGACACCACAGGTAAATATGGTTGTTCATGTAAGCGAAAAGAGATGGCAAATTTCCTAAAGCAAACATACCAGGGCCGGTGGGCCAAGCACCCGCTCCTGGTGTCAAGGCATGCTATTGAATCTTACCTCATGCTGACATGTATGGGAGTTTTTCATGGCATTTCCTCGTATAGTTACCGAGGCTAACTACCGTCGCTGTTTCAGAGTATTTGGTTTTAGGCATGTAATAGTGATGTCCCATGTGCAACGTTCATGGTTACACTGTACCGCAGTTTCTGTATGACGTGCAATAAGTGCTGTAAGTCATTACTGCCGTGCGAATGTGCTAAGAAAGCGAATATGAACTGAACACTGCCCCAAATATGACGACCGCAGCGACGGGGTACGTTTCCTTCGATCCGTTTGCGCAAAAAGCGCCAGCGAGTCTGAAAGGAATAGAGGCTCTCCTTGGTCTTTTTGACATCGAGCGCTGCTGTATATGGTTGTAACTGCACGACACCCCCTGTGCGAATACCACAAGGCTGCCGATTCGCCACGCGTACGACAAGAGAATACGAACATCCCGCTCTTTTGTTTCTCGTCCCCGTGCCCCGGGGGTCGTGTTATTGTTGGCGTCTATCTGCGTTAATTGAAAAATCAAATCAGGAGAGACCTGATCGCTCCGTTGCACCGAAGGTAGGAAAGCACAAAAGGGTTCTCACAATGGGGAGGAGAACTGCCTTTCTGCCTTGCAGACACAATAAACTTTGGAGAAAAACAGGACAGTCAGGGGGCTTTTTCCTTTCTGATCCGCTCCGTACCAAAAGGGTTATTTATTCCGCTTTTCCTTCCACCTTTTCGGAGTTCATTTCAATTATCCTCCATTGTGCTGTTGCAGGTCTTAATGCATGGATTTTTTTTTCTTCTCTCACTCTTGTCTGCCTCTGTTTCTGTTATGGGGTCGCGAGTACAGGGGTACGGAAAGGGCTCGAGGGCGTTTGTTTGGGTTTGTGTCTGTGACGCGAGATTTATGCCTGGTTGATGCGATTACTTCGCGAACGAGTTAATTGTGTTTGCCTCTTGCCCGACCGCTACGCAGACATGGTTTGGACGGGAAGAGTTTGCCTCTTGGACATGGAAGGGTATAAGTCTCGGAAGACGACCCAGTTTTTAACTCTCAGACCCTTTGACCATACGAAGACAAAGGTGCGTGATGCGCAGATTCTGAAATTTGCGCAGGGGCGCAGGAGGTTCAAAAGATATACGCCCTACGTGTCGTCATTCTGAGTAAGTCAGTATTTGGTTTCGGCACAAGCTTCGAAACGTCGCCATGGTCTTCTGCTTAAATAATCTCGTTTTCTTTTTTAATCTTCCTCCTATAATCTGTCCTTGTATAATCACAAGGATTATATATGCTGTTGGGTTTTTCCCTGACTGGCTTCATAAGAACAGGAAGTGAGCCTACGGTCAGGCTGACATTTCCCTAGTAACACCGTATCCCCTGCCTCTATGTACCCTTTTATCGTATGTTCCCTGTTTCGATGTTTATCTATATATCCACTGGTCTATTAGGCGAGTGAGAAAACCTAAAAATCCTGCTGAGACATTTGACAAACCTGGTACTAAAATTAATCTGAATTCATACACGTTGTCAGAACTGCAACCTCGGAAGTAAGAAAAAAGAAAATGTTACAAGACAAACACAGAATAAAGCCTTAATTTTCCATCTACACTAATTCATTTTTAATTAAACACTCGTACAACGCGAAATCGAAAGCAAATGTTCATACTCCGCTTTGAACGTGCTTCAGAACTGTGGATCTTCCGTCTCTCTACACCATGTAGGCACTTTTTCTTGTCTTTTTTTTTTTTCGTATAATATTTCCCTCATAAGTGCGAAGAGCACGGGCGGAAGTTAGAGATTCAAATCCTCCAACTTTAAATTACCATATTACGAATTCGTGAGGCTTTCACGTGTCTCAGCAAAAAATACGTCGCTATATATTATTCGACGATCGGCGCAGAAAGCGTTTTCATTTTCGGCTGCCCGTCCCACCATCGCTTGAATAGAAAGACTTATTATTATTTAATCTGCGGGATTTGCCGCTCTTATCGTTTTTCCTTTGCTCACCCTCTTTCCCGCCAATCGCTAACAAGACCAACGTGCTGATGTAGTGGATACAGGGCTCCAATTTGTGTAGACATTCTCACACAAGATCACGTGACCGCGTTGACGAATTAAGAATGATTATACACATTTGAAGAGTGCTCACCTGTAGCGCTTTTATTGCAACTCAGTATTACGAGCAAGCTCAGCAATATTATCACTGTCATCAATTTTTGTATTATGCTTTCAACACTTTTCCTACGCTCTAAAAGCAGAACTACACCGCACAACACGCTGGGAAACAATCACATATAATGAAATCCTTCGGTACCCTCACTGGTGAAAAATAGTAGGTCTAGTAAACGGTAGGCCTACCGTTTTCTGCTAATACCGAAACAGAATGATACCACTGCGAATGGCGACTACCTCTTAATGTGTTATGTAGTGACGCCCTGTTTCTAGAATGTACATTGTGTAGTGTTCCGCGTTTTAGGCATTTGCCGAAAAGTGCCGGAAAACAGCTGCTGATTTTCTTTTTAATTCGGCGTATTCCGAAAAACTCCTAATTATACGATTGAAAATGGTGTTGCATGCCGAAAATGCCGACACCGGACTTCGCCTCTTTTTCCTCCGGGACATCGCATTTTCATCTCTCCTTGAGTTGGCTTCGATATGGAATATGGATATATAATACACCGCCCTGTGGTTCCCTACTTTTCCGCACCCAGGGAACCTGTTCCCCTTGTAACACCTTCATCGGTGGGTCAAGATAGGTGAAGTACATTACATTTGGAACCTTCCAACTAAGGAAAGGTAATTATTCAGAATGTAAAGAATTACCTTTCGCTTGTTGGGATTGCCAGCCACAACAACGAACGGATCAAAACATTCGCTAGTCTATGTTTTCCCTCAATTGGAAGTTTGGATTCGTTGGATGTTCTGACTGTAAGCGCATTCTGGATGGTCTCTTACTAAGCTACCCTCATTCATCTTGTGCGCTTAGAGGAGCTGTAGATAGTATCGCCTTCCAACACTGCTTCACAGCTTTTGAAATCCTCGCTGTGCAACTCAGCTTCGCCCGTGGTCACTTCACCTTGTGCAATGTTTATTACCCACCGGGTTTCCGCTCTACCTATGATTTTGATCGCCTATCGAAAGTATCCTCCCCATATCTCCTTATCACAGGCGACTTCAACTTTCATCATCCCTCGTGGGACAATCGCAGCTGGGATACAGTCGAGGATGTGGATCGAGGACCCGTCTCAGTGTCAGGAACCCTTACAGTGAGACCGTTTGACGTGGGTCTACCCGCTCTGCTATTGACCTAACTAGGACGAAGGGGCAACTTTTCGTTCACTTCTACTCTTCACTGACCAGCGGAACATCTAGTGACCATATCAACCTTTGTCTTCGACATATAGCTCTCCAGTAGCAGTGTTTCCCACCTCGCTCCCATACACCCGAGTTAATGCCTTCTTCGATACACTGCACGTCCTGTATTAGAGCAGCTGAAAACTTCAATAACGTAGATTTTGACACTACTGTGAGCGCCGTGGATCTACCGTTCCTCTTCCTCTGTCCCCCAAAAGACGAACTCCGCATCACCCTGGTGGTATGATGACAGCGCCCCAGCAAACGTAAAGCAGCTTGGAAGCAACTCCACGCTAACTGCTGCCACCTTAATTAGAAGAACTATCAGTTCGTTCAATCTTCATTCCGGCGCTTCATTATTCACTCAAATTGAATATTGTAGTACTTGGGAAGCGTCTCTCTCTCACCATTCTGAGCGCAATCTCTCTTCCGATATCTATTGTCACCCAAGACTCCCCTAACATCGTCCCGTGCCCGCATGACAACAGCACGTAAGCCTTCTACACGGTATTGGCATGGCAATTGGAGCACGCTTCGCAACTCACCGTGCCAGCAATACATCACCCCAGTTCATCGCCAGAGAGATCCTTCCTGTCACACAACAGTGGAATTAGGCACTATCGTCAAACACCTTTCCAGCTCCTCACCAAGACCTGACTATATCAGTGTTCGCTTCTTAAAATATACTTTTGTACTTTTCCCAGAAGCATTACTGTCAACTGTCAGCCACTCCATATCGAAGGCCTAGATCCACCCATCATGGAAATTTTGTAGGAAAGTTTTGGCATAAAAAAACCCAGCGTTGCGGTTGTAAGGGGATAATATTTGGCCCATATCGCTAACATCGATTCTTGTAGAGATAATCAAATGACTACTGCTTGCAAAAATTCAAGCCTACCTCTCACGAGTACGCATCCTACGGGCTTACCAGTTTAGCTTCCATCCAAATGCTCTATTTGGTTTGCTCATGCCACGCTGAAAGGCTGCACAAGGGCTGCCTAGAAGAAGGGATATGCTTGTACCATGTTTTCTCTTGACATTGCCAAAGCCTATGATAGTGTCGAGCATTCTTCCCTCCTCCAGCTGTTCCACGTGCTGAACATCCCGAGCACATTATCGCCTGGATCACATAATCCCTGACCTTCCGATCTTTTTACTGCAATAAGGACAATTTTATAACTGGCCCATTCTCTCAGACCCGCGGTGTTCTTCAAGGATCCGTGCTGTTCCCTATACCGTTTAACATCACGATGTCCGTCTTTCCGCTCGCCTCGTCTGTTTCCAGCATGGTTTACACGCACAGGGTAGCATTCTTCACATCTGTGCCTGCACCTGAGGAGGTCCGACCACGTACACACGATTACTTTGATGCGATATTTTCACGGGCCAGTCGGATAAGCTTACCTTCGAACGCAATGGTGTTCAGTCCTCGTCTTCGGTAGCTCTTTGCCATCTGGCATTACATTCGAACTCCAACTCAACACACGCGCCTTCCGCATGTCGCCAGTCTGATATACCTTGGCGTTATCTATGGTCTGCGGCTTGCCTGGGATCTACATATCGATAACCAGGTGCGTGAATCCGCTAAGGTCCTTGATTGGGCGCTGAAACCACTACGGACATTATGGCCCACATCGCTCTGTGCTGATCATTATTTACAAGCTTCACATCCGACCCATTTTGCAGTTTGGATGGGTTCTTTTCTCCCACCATAGAGAATGCCGTTTCAGAAAACTCCTGGGGTGCCAAGCGCTCCGTATGTGTCTCGGCCAGCCCAGAAGTGTCCCCACCTTTGTCCCATCTATGCAGAAGCACCTCTCCTGCCGCTTAATGCAAGATTCCGGATTCTAACCGTCAGGACCTACATCCGATTACTCTGGCACCCTCTGATGCGACGATCCACGTTTCTCAACGACATACCGTATATAATCGTTACAACATGCCCACGACGTAATCTGTCACAAGCCGCCTACGTCTCGCTGCCATAGTGAAAAACGACGTTGATATCTTAGATACATTTGGCCCACACCAGCAAACAGCTTTCCATACCATCGTTGAACATCTTTTCACAGACGTACAGCAATCTGCATGCGCTTGTCCTCAACAGTATGCTGGAAAGTCACCTCGCCGCTCACCCAACGTACCTTGCTGTCACCTCACGAACGAACGAACGCTGTTACCTCAGACGCGTCTGTGGTAAATGAAAGCCGGTGCAGGGATTGATATTCCCGCCCTTAGTTGCCTCTCTGGAGTCCGATCGTCTGATTTTTGCTCATGCTTCCAAGCAGGAATGCTTGCTCTCGTGTTCGGTTTAAAGAGTGCCGCCATGGACTACGCAAATCATGGTCCTCACAGACTCCCTCTCTATGATTCGACGTCTTACCAGCTGTGAGCGTGAAGCAGAAATCTTACAGTTCCTCCATACAGTCATTCCCTCAACAAGCAGGTAAATTTTATTCACATAAACCCCTGGACATTATAGGATATAGACCAACGAGCAGGGTCGCAGGTTAGCGAAGTCGTCGCTGACATTGTCCCTCGTCCTTTCAGTAGGAGACTACCCATTCTTGATTATCGGCCAGTACGAAAGACTTGAGCACCACTGAAGCACCACGAGTACACTTCTCCGCTCCTCTGTTCCCCGCGTACCTCCTATCTGTACACAATCAGATTTTTCCCTACTCCAATGTGTTTTCATTGTTGCGACCTGGAAACTGTGGAGTATTTCCTTTTGGCCTGTGCCCTCTACACCTCTCAACGCAATCAGCATGCTCAAGGCCGCCGGAACGCGGGAACTTCCTCTCATTTAGAGCCACCGCCACTGGCTACATCTCTCTCACCATCTTGCTACCATTGCACCGCAATATTGTGGCTACCTACCGACTCGTCTGTTAATTGATGCTGCTACTGACTAACTATGCACGATCCTGGCCTATAGCCTCATAGCGCCGCATACACCTGGCGCCACCACCACCGTAATCGACTTGTTTGGTAAGCGTTGTGCCGGAAGCTACAGCAGCCGCCGAGCACAGAGATGGTATAGTGCAATGGTAATGGTAACGTGTGTGCCGTCTCTGTCCTCATGTGGCGTCATGCTGAGCGTACCAGAGGGTAGGACTGCGAATAGTTTCGACCGCCTGGGGATCTCTTGACGTGCACCGGAAATCTCCGACACACGGTGCCAGAAACAATGTTGACCTCCCTAACATTGCTACCGTCCTCGGCCAGGATCAAGCGCGCGAACTTTAGCACAGAGGGCTGACACGTCACCATTGCACTACCGAGGCCGGGAAGCGGTGTAGCGTGATAAATTAAAAGTGACAACAGAATCAAAGCATGGAGGTAGGATTTATTTTATGATCGTTTTGAAATTATTAAACACCTATAAGATTAAGGAACTTGAGAAGCACGATAGTTTTTGTTTATCACAAAGATTTTGTTTCGTTATTACAAACATTCGATCAAAGGGACTAATCCTTAGGTGTCAATGTGATTATAGCTGACATTGTTGGCATATCAAGACCTGCCATTCAGCGTCGCCTACACGTTCTCTTCATCACGCTTATGATTTCACGTAACGCTCTAAAGATGACGTCAACAGCGGCTACCGGAGCCCATGCTCCGATCTACTAGCACTCTGTTTAGACCTGGTTTTCTTTTAGCACATGAACGCTACTGAACGAGTTTGCTTTGTCTTCTACACAGTACGAGTAGACCCTTTTTTTTAGATTTTTTGATTAGGAAGTGTACTAGTCACATGATTACTAATTCAGCGAAAATATTAGGTAGTCTGCACTAGTAGACGTTTGATATCGGCAGATGTCTATTGCGCACGCCCCTTATCTCGGAGACTGGCAAACACAACGACAGCATAGGTGCGTATAGGTTGCAAAGAAGCGCCTACAAAGTACACACAAGCGTTATGTCAGCACCAACCGCTGTTGTAGCATCTGGCTATCACACTATAGACAATCCCCAGGACGAGCTGTGGACAAAACAACCGGTTACAAAACCCCGTAACCCAGTCAACCTCACTACATGTATTAGTGCATTTTATTACCTTGTGCACTTACCGATGCACTGCGTTGATTGATGTTTGACGTAAAATTTACCTTGTATTTGGCTCTTGGTTCCTCCTTTTCTTTATTTGAGGTACCTTCTGTGAAGCTAAATTCATACTGCAAGCACAATTTCGCTTAACTTAACATCTCAGCGAAAGCATCGACCACAACCTCCATGTACTGTGCAGCGTACAAGTCCCTATCACGCAACAACTCCACACACAGCAGAATAGAACCTTCGGTAACGTACTCATCCATTTCGCTTCTCTTCACGAGACTCCCGCCTTCACCATGGTCGACATCTTGCGAAGGTCGCTGGAATATTTCGGGGAAATTACTAGCAACCGGGTCAATCAGTCGCCGTTTCTCTTTCTTCCTATCGGTGGGGTGAGCCAGGCTCATCTTTACAGGAATTACGAAAGGCCAGTCTAATCCGTCATCGTTCGATCCCGGTCTCAAAGAGAAGTACGAAGAGATTTGAACGTCCGGTTCCGTCCGGTCAAATTTAACCGTAAGGCGAGCCCGATAGCCACCAAGTATGAAAGGTTCACTGAGAATCTTCGGTGCGTTTTCGTTCTCCATGCGTCCCATGATGTTCTCCACGGGCCAGCACACCTTGTCAGCAGACAGATGAAACGTCTGGGGGGCAACGTTCCTCAAACGACATTGGTTATGAAGTAGTGCGGGTAAGCCCTCCAGAGAAATCTCTATATTTGTCATAGTCGTTTTCGAAGCCGAATTGAACATCTCCTGTTTTTGGCACAGTTCTGTGATTTGAGATGCTTGATTTGCGATCGAGGAGGCGACGTCATGTAGGCTTTCCTGACTCGTGGCTGTGAAGTTGTTCAGGCTGTCTTGGATTGAGGCTTGGTTATCAGCGAGGTGATTCATCAGGGTCTCTATTTTCTTGGTGGTCTCTAAGATATCATTTACTCTAGGGTGTGGGACGGCAGGAGAAGGACGTCTTGTGGATGCGCCAAAATGATTGTCTTCAAGAGATGCTCTACATCCTGTGCACTGACGCTTTTGGTGGTCGAGTATATCACGCTGGACCACCGTGCCCTTACACTTGGAACAGGTCACGATGTGATAGTCACATGTTTCATGAAAGTGGGCCAGCGCGTCCAAAAGGCGTCCGACAAACGTGCAGCCGTTACTCCTGTTCCAACAGTGCACTTCACGTGTAAGCAACTGAAGCTGCGAAAAGTCGACGGTATTCGCTTGTGACTTGGTGAAAGGTGTATTGTCCAGCGGACAGACAGAACTGGACTTCACCACGCGGTCGTAGCACGTCTCGCAGAATACGTGGGAACATACTAAGACCCGGGACTTATTGGGAATGACGCAGCACAGACTGCAGCATCGGTCTTGTGGAATGGCACTGGTGAATTCGGTCGGCCGCCAGTTGAGCTCGTGCGAGAAGCCGGAGAGAGTAATGCTGAATGTCCCGTTCTTTGTGGCAGCCGTCGCCATGGTGGAAACCTCCGTGTGACTCACCTGTTTAGCGAATACAAAAGAATAGCTTTATCATTTGCCATTGCGGATAGGCGAATCGAAAATGGCACATGTCTTTCACACCCAACGTCATCGGCAGCCGCAGAACTGCATGCCATTCAGATGGCCCTGGTTTTCATACACACAGAGAAAAAGCCCAGTTCTTGGACAATTTACATCCATTCCAAAAGCGCGTTGCAAGCCTTGGATGATAAGGCATGCGCAAACTCCATTGCCCCACATGTATATTAGGTTCCTAAAGTGCACCATGAGGGAACAAGAATGAGTCAAGATGCTGCTCTTCAGTGGGTGCCCAGTGACTGCGAGATAGATGGAAATGGGGCCGCAGGCAGCGTCGCAAGACGAGCCCATACAAGAATTCCAAACACAGAAGACTTACTTCACAAAAGCTGACGCCAAGATGATAATAGACACATTGACAACGCGGCTTAGCCGGTCACGGACATCGCACAACCATCGTTCTTACGTGATCTCGACCCTGAGCATTAAGTTAGCATGCCTTGGACACTGTCCAGATTAATCATTATGTTGCACGGGCTCCGACTGAGCGTCCCCTACAGTGCTCGTGTCCTGCATAGACTTGGGAAGACTGCTTCTCGGAGCTGCAGCCACTGCAGCGTAGCGGAAAACGTGAAACAGTTGACTGAAGATTGTCTAAAGTGTAATTTCCATCGTCGAGTGTTGGAGACCTTGCTGGGCGGTTTGGACAGCAGACTTTCCAACACAAGAAAAGTTTTGTGGTGTCTTATTGTATTTGTTTTTATCTATAATTTTCCTGCTGCAGCTTTAACTAGTGGTTCAATAGCTCTGGAATAGGCAGTACTGACTAGGGGCTACAACCTCCCTAGTACTTTTACAAAAAGCAACCAACCAGCTGCGTGACTCAGATTTCGTGTTCTCACAAGAGCTCGGACATCAAAGGGCGTCAGAAACCGGGAACGTTCAGAGGAGGGATTGATAGTGTTCTGGAACAGTTTGCGACGTTTAACGCACTTGAGGCGTTACAAGGTCTTTCAGTCATGAAACATGGATGGGATTTGTTGCTGAGTTACCAAAAGCAGCACGAGTGAGAAGAGCGAGCACGTATGACATGACGGGTCAAGACAACCGTCGGTCACCCACACTCAGCTCGGGGTATATATATACAAGGAGCGTCCTCAAAGGCTACGGCCTGACCCAGAAGTAGGCGACAGTGGAGAAGCAACTTGGGCTACTTTTCAACGTAGTCCCCTTTGAGGTCCACAGGCTTCGCTCAACGCTACTCCAGTGGATACCCGTGACAAAAAAAAAAATATATATAAAAAAATAGTGGGGCGTCTGATTTTTCCAAAAAGCGGGTCGAAGTATTAATGACGTCATCATCACTACAATAACGAACACCAGAAAGCTCATTTTTGATCTGGGGGTAGAGATGTAAGTCCGATGGAGCCAGATCTGGCGACTGCGGTGGATGGTTGACCACAGAAAAGCTGCAGGAGTGGATGGCAGCCATCGCCACAGCAGCGCGATGTCGGGCCGCATCGCCCTGATGGAGAAGGACCCTGTTCCGGAGTCTACCGCGGCGCCTGGACTTGGTGGCGTCCCGCAAACAATGAATCAGGGTTGCGTAGCAGCTCCCGGTGATGATATTCCCTTTCTTAAAGTAATCGATGACAGCACGTCTCGGAACCCCAGAAAACCTTGGCAATCTCCTTGCCTGCTGACGGAACGGACCGAGCCTTCTTCGGCGCTGGAGAGTGGGCTGTTTCCACTGCTTGGATTGGGCTTCGCTTAAGTTCAGTTTGTTTCGGACTATTAAGCAAAACTGGTGCCTAATTCACTCAAAACGAGGAAAACCGAATAGAAGCACGGAAAACCGGGAAATATCGAATGGAAGGTGCCGATAACATCTGAGGAACGAAAGACACAGCACACTGACTCAAACAGAACTGGATCTTCAAGAACTCTATGCATATAAAGAGAGAGATCAGAGGAACGTGAATACGTCCACTAATTCAACGCGGGGACAAGGCGGCAATATGATATAGAGAAAAAGATCATAGGAATGTGAATATGCCCACGAATTAAACGCAGGGAGAAGGCGACAATAACAATCATATGGTACGGCCACGATTACAGTATACATGTAAACAAGGCATCAGGAAAGAATTTTCCAACTCCATGCCAGACAAAGCCTGAACTTGGGCAAACAGTAAAAACCGAAAACGGAGACTTCTCCGTGGTTGAAAGAAATACGAACGAAAATTAAAAAACCAGCTACGTATCAGTTACTAACGGTTGAAAGACGGCAGCATGAAGCCACGTCGATACGCCAGAGATCTCCTTCAACTGACAGCGTAGAGGCCGCGAAAACGAAACACTGCGATGGCTCCGTCAGACGGACCTCCGATAGCCTCCCCAATTGCTCCATGCACTTTACATTAACAGCACGAACAGAAAACAGCACGAATGAGAGAGGAAAGTAAACTAACTTACAGGAACTGTGTTTGACGCAGTCACGACAGCGATTCGTATCGTTCACTCCTTTCTGTGGGGCGTCGAGGAAGTCGAGCTGTGTTGTGAGCCCGTCGTACGTGAGTAAGAGGCAACCACGTGATTCTGATATTGCAGCTGAGGGATCAACCGTTGTCCTTCATGTACATCGAAGGAGAACTGGCGCGCTGCCAGCACGCAGGGCAGACAGATTCAGTGTTATTGCATTCGGACGTGCACCGGTTCGCAGCTGAGCATATCTAATCTTGATGCTTCTCGAAAAGCTTACACACAAGGGCGTCAACTCGCGGTTGTTGTTTACTAACGTTTCGCTTGTCAGATTGCGATATACGTTCGTACTGCACAGAACACGCGATTGCTGCAGCTTGGCTATCTACATAACGACAATAATCGAAGGATGCCTCTTTTTTAATATTGTTATTTGTGCTGTGCAAATATCATCATAATCAAATATAATAAATCAACACTGTGCTATGCGCACTAAGTTGTGTACTTCTTACGGAAATGGCTATGTGCATGACGCGCATCAACAAACTGTGAAACTCATCTGTGGCGCCTTTAGCTGCACAGGTGAGGAGAAATACGACGCGCATTTTTCCTGTACCGCGCACATTGAACGTGCACTGTTATTTGCCCTTGGGGTTACGTAGGAAGAAGCAGTGCACTCAGCGCCAACTGTCAAACAGAATATTTTCCAGTGCTTAGATTTGTTGAAAACCTTATGAGAGGAGCATGTGGGACAAGGTAAGATGATCCCAGAAACCTCCCAGAAACCCAGTATGTATTTGGTCGAGCAGGTAAGACAACATGACGTCGTAAGACAATCGGCAGCCACTCTCATTCAACTACAGATGTATATATATAAAACAATAATTAAATCCTTAGAGAGCTCTTAATGGTTGTATGGCACGAACGGATTTCTGAAACAAAAGTCACGGGGTTTCGAGGCATGAAAAATAGCGGAAATGCCTGGAACTCGGGACTCGGGATATCTCAGAACCCGACTCTAGCTGCAACCCGGTGATCACGTGATTACACTCAGGCGCTCACGGGGTTACAGCTAAGCTCATTTAATATTGATGTTTCCCGAAAAGCGTACCCACAGCGGCGCTGACTCGCCGTTATAGTTTACAGAAGTTCCAGTTATTTCAACCACACACGTATGTTTTCCTGAGTATGTGTGACCAATACAGTGTAAGTTGACATGGTTTTCTACTTATGCTGCAAATTGTCCAGCCTTACTACACATACTGTCGTAACTACAACTAAATATACGACTACTACAAGCATAGATTATGAAAATGAGGTGGTGGAATGTTTTTCAGATGATTTCCCATTGCCCGAGAATTTAGATATGACATGAAGGTGAAATCCGTACAGATACAAAAGT
>JARGYV010101176.1:0-10150 GCA_029532675.1 Ornithodoros moubata | reverse complement strand
ACACCTCACACATAGCATCGACGTGTGGGTTAGCGGTAGGATGAAGTGATCTGCAAAAAGCTTGGATGCAACTAACACGGAGGACGGAAACACCTAATTGAAGAACCAGAACCAATGGACACGATTCCGCTTACAGATGAAGAATTTACATCCATGCACTGTTGAACCAACTGTTCAACCGATTTTTCTGACCAGGCTACCTCCTCCCTAAAACACATTTTGCATTTAAGCTTGAACGAACTATAGATACCACTGCGTCGTTCCATCATGATATCCATATCTGCCAGGCCGCAACGAAATGGTGCGTTTACGGAGAGCGGTTGCAAGGACGAAAATAAATACCGAATTTCTACAATACGCCTTCCGTCAAACATGAAGCGGTCAGAAGTGCCCTTTGAACGCGGCACCTGGTGCAGAGTAGCATCACAATTCAAGGATACAGGACGCGGCATCAGAACCGAAAGACATGTCAGACACAACATCGCAAACCCCCGAAGCAGGATACAAATTAGCATCAGCAGGACAATCGTTGAGATCGTTACTTAAATGACCATTACTCGATGGATTACGATATACCGAAGAGCGGTTTCGCGATCCACACGGATTCGCGATCAACACCCTCTTTTTGAGCTTGCGCTTTCTGTAAACCACTTTACGAACCGTAGGGAGAGCGAACACACAACCCTCCTCTAAAGAAGTAGGTTGCGGACTGTGAACCTTTTACTTCCACACGACCAGCATTGCGATCCGCCAAACCAGCGCGAAGACGCGGATGAAAACCGGCGTCCTGCGCAACACCAGAGAACGATACAGACTGGAGGCTCTTACGCTGCATTCGTCAGAGGCTATGTACAGCTGATAATAATAATAATAATTTGACGGCTTACGTCGCGAGACAACCGCGATCATGAGTGACGCCACAGGGTAGGACTGCGGATAATTTTAGCCACTCCTGCTGCACACAGAGTTCTTGCGAGGACTGCTCCAGGCCCTCTAGTCGAAGTAATATGTCGGCGTTCGGTGCTGTTGCAGTACGAGTTGTGACTGTGCTGCAAGCTCCACAATTTCTGGTGGTGTCTGCCATGTTTGCTAAGACCGTCAACGAGGCGCTGCCCGATGCCACGAGGAGAGGCCTCACGCTCGCAGGTAAGCGTTGCAAAAATAGATTTTGGAGAAGAGTCTGGTCTAAACCTGCGGTGTTGTTTCTAACAGGCTGTGCATTCGGCGAAACAGTTGAGACAGGCGACCGTCTCCCAGCTCTTCAGAGGTGAGAAGCAACGTTAGTCTTTGCGCGTCGGAGATTTGAAAGCGATGAAACAGGGTTGACTTTATTTCGTAAGGTTCTGTCGCCGGCGGAGATGCCATGATGCCACGAGGTGGAACTTCACGCTTTGAGATCGAACAGCTCTGAGCGCAAATTCGGACTCTGCCTCCGTGAGCCAGAGCCGTGCGTTGTTGGGCAAATATGCCGGAAGGGCGCAGGATATTGCAATGGCTGCCACTTGGGGCGGTGTTGACGGTGGTGCACGCGCAGTCGTGGGGAGCAGTTTGAGTTGTAGCGGGAGGCAAAGGGGCAGATTCTCGTAGGGAACAGGAATGATTGTAGGAGCAGATCTACGTCTGGGTCACCGGTTTATGGAGCCGTCTTCGAGGGCCGGTTTAATAACCGAAAATGAAATCTGTTAAGCGCGAGAGCTCCTGACTTGACTTGCGCGGCGTAACTTTTTCTTCTTCAAGCTCCATGACCATTCGCCAAATCAGCGATGGGCCAGGTATTGACTGGGATTAAATGTTCTCAGCTAAATGTCAGAGCCGCCCAGACGAAAACATAAAAGATAGCAGGGAGCTGATGAGATGGGAACCGCATGGGCCGTTATGGGAACGACCAAATGAAAGAATGCCTGTCAGGGAAGGGTGATCCCACGATGGCAAATGGTGTTGAAAAGATATGGACGTCAGATGTTGTATAGAGGGCAGTCCAAAATGAAGTGAGTTATGGGCTCGTCAATGCCACAGTGATCATAGTAGGGGGAGTCACGGGAGCCACTACGATGAGCATAGAAGTTGAGGGGAGGGCCAGGCACCTCAGACGTGTCAGCATTACTCCTTGGTATCGGAATGGGCAGTTTTTCGGAGCCCATGTGGAACCGAGATGGTGGTATTTGTCACGAGGCGTTGTGCGGAAAGATAAGATCTGCATACGCCGATATCGTGCACGAACAATTGCAAGCTCCGGTGGTAGCAGTTGGAGAAGCGGACCCGAGAGAGCAATTTTCGCCAACTGATCAGCGGCCTCATTGTGGAGAATACAGCGGTGGTCCAAGACCCATGAGAAAGAAATCTTCTTTAGGTGCATCGAGAAATGTCGTCGACGATGTCCAAGAGTGGATGGTGTGGTGCACTTGTGAGCGAGGCCACAGCTGAGAGGGAGTTGGTGAGAACGATGGCGTTCTCCGAAGCTCGCGGTGCCTGTCGGCGGCCGAGGACGATGGCCAAGAGCTCAGCTTCAAAGACAGGGGTGAAGTCAGGAACGCGGATAGGGATGTGGTTATACAGCGCAGGAATATAGATGCTAACGTCCGCCTTTTCGTCCATGACTGAAGCGTCGGTGGCGATGACCAGGTAGTGAGGTCTACTGGCCAAGAACTTCCCGATTGAGGCGACGAGGAAGGAAGTGGGTATCATGCAGGCGTCGCACCCAAAGATCTTAAATAATGCAACTGATGCTAGGTTGGGCGCAGGAGATGGCGTGAGATCCAGAAGGGACACGCCTAACGGCGCCAACTAGTCAGCTAGTCGTCTTCCTCTACAAGTTTAATAATAAATTTAATAGTTCGTTAATGCTGAAGAAAATCCAATTCGATTAGGAGCACGCGTGAACGGTTACGTCCTACCTTTGTGATATTCCAATATGTGAACCATTGTGCATGGTCACTCGTCGCTGTAACATGACGATAGCGGCCACACGTGACATATATATCGACAGAGGTGAAAACCCTAAGGAAGAGACAGCATACGTACAAATTAGAAAGTCTCATGCCACATATAACGGGACACGACAGCATCAGAAGACCCTTAAACGTCAAGGCGAGCCCGCAAGGTGCACTGGGAGTAAGGTCAATGTAAAAAATCACTGGTTGATCATGTACCAGCCCACATGCGTCTTATCTTGTTGCTGTTATCGTTGGGTAAGTGATCGTTATTACACGCGCATAGTTACAAGAGACGACTGAGTTTTAACAGCGACCGAGTGATTAGCAGATTAGTTTTAGGGTAAATGTCAATGAGCAAACATGCGCGTGCGGGGAAGCCAAGCAAGTAGCACTGCTGTGAATGCGTGCAGTAAGCAACGTTACTCGTTCGCTGTGTGCGTGCCGGATATATGAAAGAACAAAGTAGTCGCATGAAGAATTTAAGCACAAATGCTGTAACGACATGTAGCTTGAAGTAAAGTTATGTGCTCGTTCCCCTCGACAAAAAAACAAAAAAAAACAAAAAAAAAAAAACGTTATGGCAATAAATTTTCACCGTCACCCACAACTGGGGGCAGCCCTAAGCATTATTGCAATGTAAGACTGGGAAGCGAGAACCGTTCGAGCACATATCACAAATATATGCGCATATTAAAACACATTCCGCTTGAAAAATTTTCAATAAAGCTCCAAAGCACGCCAGAAATTCTTGTAAAACTCACAAGTGTGTAGTACAAGACGGCTTTTAATAACGGCCTAGCACTGGCTTCCGGAGCCGTGGGGTACATGCATGGTTTTCAAAGATCCGAGCAAGTCTGAACCACAATCAAACGAAGGCTTTAAAAAGGGGCAAACAATAAAAAGGGGAAAAAAAAGAAAGGTATGGAAAGACTGAAAAAGAAAGAAGGAATTTTTACCTGTGTGCGGGGTTCATATCATTTCCATGCAAATGCGAAGAGAATGCGTAAGAGGCGCTGCCGATGGTAGCAGTCCATTGGAATAAGCACCCAAGTCTCTGTAATTCCTTTTCAATATTGTTAGGATTGGGTCATAGGAGACCGCAAAAGTCTCCGAAGAATTCACGTCGAATGTTGAGCCCTTTGAAAAGTTGCACGTCTGCACATGCTGCCTCGTTACACACCCATAAACGTTGGTTGTTTGGCTTGTTTTCTGCTCGGTGTATTGTCGTGCGAATTTCTGGAAAGAATTTATATTGCTGTCACGTTTGAGGTTTCCTGTTTTTTACTCTTCCCCAACGTCTTGGTGGTGCGATTTTCTTTCTTTTCTTTTTACGACGCCAAAAAATGTAGTGGAAAGAAGATAGAACAGAAGCGAACGCGACGGCTGCTATTTTCCCTTCCCGAACGCGCTGACCGGGTGCGCGTCTCAGAATACTGATGTAATTCTCTGGGTTTTATTTTATTTGACTGTTTGAAAACGATCACTTTGTCCTGAGCTTCCAAGCCGATGTAAGAATGCTGGTATTTTGAATTCTGAAAGCAGTATTGTGTGTGTGTGGATGAGAAAGTAAGGAAATTCCGACCTCAAATGCTGTGAACTGACAGTCTTCGGATCTCCGGTTATAATTAATATTTCGACAATGCAAGACAAGACTCAAGGTACTCGGCGTGGTCTTCACCCTTGTGACGATTGTCATTCGTCGAGCTTCTCAATCATTCTTGTTCCTTCCTTTCGCTTATGCAAGATATCACTATCTAACTGCACGGTGCTGTCACTTAAGCAAAATCTACCGAACGAAAGAAAATCTTTACATACGCAGAGCTCTAGGAGATGTAAAGGCCGTTATCATCAATTACTGCCTTTCCATGTGCATGGCGTGGCGCAGACCTTTCATCAGTTCAATGATTCTGCTGTCTTTCACTTGTCTCTGCATATATTGACAGCTTTCTAGCCGACAGGGCTGCTTTGTGAAAGACGCTGATTATGCACGCAAATTTTTTGTATGCCTGCCCTCGCATGTCACTGCCATCAATGACCGGGGTGTGGATTTGACGTTTATTTCACTGAATTCTTCACGGTCACTTAGTTTCTCTTTCGCTAACCAGGCTCGTTCGACCTTGGCTCGTCGATAACTATATATGGCGTTTCCTCGCACTGATCAATTTCTACAAACGGCAATCATTCGCAACAACACTGTCTCACAGCGTTGGAGAGCTGTAAATTTTCCTCAAGCACAATGAGTGCCTCGCAAGACTTTTCCACGAAGCGCTGAAGCCAAGTTGACAGCCGCCATCACGAACGACCACGATGTGAAATTCAGTGCGAGCAGTCAACAGCAGTCAGTTCAGTAATACAGTACTTCGGCCCTATAGTAAATCCACTGGGTATATTGGGTATATATGCGAGGCTTTGGACGAATGACCAACAAGTGCATCGTTGTCTCAGCCGTGTAACATGCCCTACGCCACGCATGTGATCATAGCACTGACGGCTGTCCAACGGTACTAACGAGTAACGCCCGACTCCATGAACGGCAAATAATTGAGTGTTGTGACATTCATCCAGAGTAAGATGATCCTGATGATTAGAGCCCGGATTTTTAGGCACTAGAAGACACGGTTATAGACGCCTAAAATACGCAGATATAGACACAATCGATTCACGTTCAGTAGACTGCTGTTTCGATAAACCAAGCTTTTATCACCAGTTCATCATGTAGTGGAGGTGAAGTACAATAGTGCATAAGAAACATTTCTTTGCTCACCCGGAAAGGTGTACGGCGTCACAGAACTGGGTCGAAGTGTACAACCTTCACCGGATGCACTAGGCACAATGCAAAATATTAACGAAACTATAGCACACGAGGAGCATTTCCAGGTTCACTGGATCAAAGCTCTACCTCCTTTCACTCAGAATTGGTTTGTACGCGAAAAATGATCTCTCAACGTCCACGGATGTCACTAGGACGTACTTGTAGTGCCGGGCCTTTACAAGATTCTACTCCTCGTGGAAACATAGAACTTTCCTCGGACAACACTTTGGCCACTTCTTTCAGAATTTCAAAACCGCTGTTTTGGTTCAAGACGTACTAAAGCTTTGATCGAACTTTCGTACGTATGGACCTAGATGGCATGGCGTCGGACTTTCCTTCGATATTCAAAATAAGACGAAGATTTATGGTGAGAGCGGCTTATGACAGGTGGAGGCAGAAGAAGAAGAAGAAGTTGGAGTAATATTGTCACGGATGGATTCGATGAATGGATGAAAGATCGACTCGGCGAGTAAACGACGAAGGCTTCATTCACCTAATTAGGTAGAAGGGATAACAACTTGGGTAGCGTTCACAGCCGAGAACTCTGTCGAGAATTTCCCGCGCAGATCGTTCGAGGCAAAGGAGCGTCCACCTACCAGCGCGCGTCGAATCTTCGGGACGGAGGAAAGGGAGGGGCCAATCCCGTCGCACAATCGTAGCGCGCTTCGCGCTGCCCGAGGCTGCAACTACAAGGCGCGAGATGTTTTCACAACATTCTTTGTAGACGATCGTTGACTCTCGCGTTGAGGGAGGGAACTCCGAATGTTTTCGTGCGTGTTCTAGACAGTTCGATCGTGGCATTATGATGCAGAGAGAGGAAATCAGTTGGCAATAAACAGTTTTCTTATTGTCCTTCGCGGCAGATATACAGGAGACAGGCAAAGAAAAATAAAGCATGCCGGAACATGTAATCGCTTGCGATACTCGAACAGCAGGCCAATGTTGCCAACTGGGATGAGCCAAAGGATCGGAAATCGATTAACACATTAAATCGATTAAAACATTAACGAGAAGGCTGTTTAGGGGAACTGAAAGGAGTCAGTAGGCGCATTAGTGTGTTAGAAAATATGTAGGACAGAGTTTGACGAGTTGGAGAGTGAGCCATAGTGCTGTATGGCTAAGGTGTTTGAGTTCGGAAGGTGACATAGGACAGGTCATCGAAATGTTGCAGGTTTGTGCCGAGGCAACGCCATAAGACCAAATTGCCAAAATAGGCGTTTTTATGCACCGAAACGATGCAATAGGTGCTAATATCACAATAGGCATTGATAGGCACTATCAAATCATGCTTAAAGTATTCCTAAACCTATAATTCATGCTCATACATAAAATATAGACGCGCTAGAAAAAAAAAAAAAGTATTTTGTCTGAAATCCGGACTCTACTGATGACATTGCCATGACCAATTTCACGGAGTACCTGGATAAGCATTCTCTGCTTTGAATGGGTGTATGCCTACAGTGGATGGATACCAGCAAGAGTACTTGTCGTCCAACATTGCCAAGGAAGCATCGCTTCACAGAATTACTTGTCATGGACACGCACGCACGCCTAGTTTACACAGGTGCTCAACACATTATGCGAACTTTGTGAGAAATACTATGATGTACAGGGCAGACAGACCGTAAGTCGTGTAATTCACACTTGCTTGTTGTGCAAACGAAGACATCTGGTTCAGGGAAGCTGTTCTGTCGCATTTTTCTTCAGGAGATGCGTGTAATTAGCCCTAGATCGACCTCGTAGGAGTTGGCTTAATGCACAATATGGACACGTGAATAAACGCTAGTTAATTCGTTAGTTCCAAGCAGGATCAGGGACAAAATGGACGTTAAGCCTGCTATGACCGGGGTTGCAACACCACCACACTAGACTCACTAAAGTTATTTAAATTAAAGGTGAAGGAACTTTAGCTTCTCTAGTACCACAGAATAAACGCTCTGTCCGTTTAGGACACCTTTTCCTGATTACGAATCGTGAAAAACAAGGGGTGCGGTCGTCATCATCCCGCTTCTCACTTTTCTGTCAAAATAATTCATCTAGAACAGCGAAAAAGTCGCCTCTGATGAGGAAAAGTGGTGTCTGCTGACAATGTCAAATGAAGATTCCAGCAGATAATAAAGCGAACCTAACCACTTCGTAATGCGGGAGACCAGAGTACGAGGCTTGATCAAGACGTTCCCGGACTGATTTTACTCCTGACCGGCAGAGGGCAGCACGAGGGTGTGGTAGCCCCATCTGGGAGATGTGGCCATGACTAATCCGCGTGCCGCGTGGTGTCACCCGATCTACTCTGGGATCAGAGTTATTAGCAATTTTATGGTCACAGGCATGGACATCAAACATGAGCAGAAAGCAAACGTCAAGTTTCAAATCAGACTAGAGAAATCTGCAACAGAGGCATTCAAAATTATTAGGCAGGTGTATGGCGATGAATCACTGGGCCGGACAACGTGTTTTGAGTGGCACGCACGTTTTAGAAGTGGCTAGGCTTCACTGGACGACGATGAACGGTCAGGAAGACCATCCACAAGCAGTATGACGGAAACTGTGGAGAAAACCAAAGGTCTAGTGCATGAGGATCGCCGGGTCACGATAAGAGAAGTAGCTGACATGGCCGATGTGTCGTTTCGAACGGCTCAGATGATCCTCACGTGTAATCTGAACATGCGTCGTGCGGCAGCCAAGTTCGTGCCCAGACTTCTTTCCACAGAACAAAAGCAGCACCGTGTCGAAGTCTGCTAGGACCTCCTGCAGGAGGCCCAAACATCACGTCAAGGATCATTACTGGTGACGAGCGTTGGGCATTGATCAGTCGCCGCAGCAGTCATCGCAGCAGAGATACCCACGATCTCCCAAGACCAAAGAAGGCAAGTGCTACGACTGGGCGCCCTCAACCATTTGAAAGTACCGGGTAACTACTACTTCTGGACTGTCACGAGGAGAACAAGTGAAGAAGAATTTACGCGAGGCGCTTCGAATCAGTTCCTCGCCATTCTGTGTTCATCCTGCCAACCCTATATACCATCGTCATTTTCAACCTCTTGGATCGCCATTTGCTTCAGGGGTCTTTTTTTTCGTCAACTCGTTGGGTGATAAACACCCGTGTTTATTACAGACGTCGGACCCCCTTCACTCTGCCTCCACGCTACCACTTCGGACCCCGGTCACAACACAAGACAGGTCAGAAGTGCAACGAAAAGCATGCTGGTCGTTTTCTTTGACATTCGCGGTATCGTGCACCAAGATTTCATCCCTGCTGACCACACTGAGAACTCTGATCTGCACTGCAAAATTTCGAGTCGCCTGAGGGAGGACATTAGGCAAAAACGTCCAGAACTGTGGCGTGATCGAAATTGGGCGCTCGACCGCGATAATGCTCTTTCACACTCGTCACTAAAAACACGGGAGTACTTTGCACATAACGGCATGATCGTTACTCCCCATCCCCCGTATTCGCCACCCAGTATGCCTGAAGTGCAGTAAAAGTGGCAGTTTCGACAGCGTAATTTTTAGTTACTGACGTCGCATCCCCATTTTTGTCCAATTCCAACTTATGGCGTAACTAGCTTATGTACAAACGTTCGATGGACATTTGCTGCTAACACCTCACATTATTGGTGAACCCCATTCTCGGACCAGCACAATCTATGCGATCGATGTAATGGAATGGCGACCCGCCCGCCTAAAAACAACCATAACTCCACGCGGCGCGTGGGACACGTCCGAAGCAAGCCGTACGACGACGCGCAGTCTGTTCCGCCCGTTCGCGCTTCGTCGAGCATCATTTTCTTCCCGCCCGAGAAAGAAAGGGAAAAAAGTCGCTCAGAAAACGTGACAGTGGAGAGGGTTACGGCCACAAAACAACAGAGCGCGACAGAAAGAAAAGTTTATTTTTTTCGTCATCTCGAAAAAAGTGGGGTTATATATAGCGAACGACGATAAAGAACAGAAAGAAAATCCCCCACCCATTTCATGACAAGAGAGAGAGAGAGAGAGAAAAGAAAGCTTTTTCTGAGGAGGCGCACAGAGATGGAGGACGGGACGAGGGTGGACAGAAGAAGCTAAGAGTTAGTGAGAGATGGAAGAGTGAAGGACGAGGGAGACAGTAAAGAAAGGAAGGTTATAAGGCGTTGAGGTGAATTAAAGGGAAAACAAGGTGGATGAAAGCTGTAGAGAAAAGGGAACAATAAGGAAAAGGAAACGACTCATCTACTGTTAAATGTACGAGAGCAAAATAAAGGGCGCGGATAAGGCAAAATGAGGAGAACCCAGAAGTAGGTGAAAGAGAATAAGGACACTTACGAAGAAAGAGTGAAAATAGGGTAGAAGGGCGCCAGCCGGGAGAAAAGGCAGGAAAAAAGGACAGTGCCCTTCCTCACAGCGAGAGAGAATAGGAAAAAAAAAA
>JARGYV010101169.1:0-22098 GCA_029532675.1 Ornithodoros moubata | reverse complement strand
CCACTGCAAGACCCACAACTAAAATTACAACCACAGTAAAGCCCACAGCTCAATTTACAACTAGAGTAAGACCCACAACTAAAATTACAAGTACAGCAAGACCCACAACTAAAAGAAGTACGACGGCAAAACCCACAACATCCACGACACAAGCGACTACGATGAAAATGATCCTGCACGTTCCTACGAAGGTACCAGAGAGCACGAGCCGCAAACCGATCTTTCTGCTTCCAAATCCTGAACGAAGGACGTCCACAACAACGAAGCCAATAAGCACCACTAGCGTCGTCACAAGGCGTCCTCGTTTGAGGCCATGGACAACAACGTCCACCAGGAGGCTACCCACGACAGTCACCTCTCCGGCTTTCACTAGAAGGCCCGGGCTGAGACCGCGAACAACACGATTCACTACGGTGCCGCCCACGACAAAGGCCACGATCCACACACCGTATTCCCCAAGGAGACCGCAATACACAACATTTACTACAATTAGGCCAACTTACCCCACAAAGACGACTACCAGCGCGATAGTGAACGCCACGACAATTCGGCAACGGTTCACACCTACGCGCGGTACAACGACCGCTCGGCCAGCCGCTGTGATCACTACGTCTACTTCCAAAAAGTCGCTTAGTACTACCGTTGGAACCGACATTCCAAACGAGCTGCATCCTCTGCATGACTACACTGCAGAGAAGCAGGGCAGACCAGCAGGTCTAAAAAGTACTGGTAAACAGTCATCCTCCGTTGTCGGCGCGGTTGCAGGTGGACTGGTCGCGATCGCATTGTTGCTTGCACTTGGTGTGCTTGCAGCATACAAGTTACGAGCAAGAGCACGGCAGCGGCGTATGGATGAATCAGAAATGACGCCGCTATCGAAATACGAAGAAGTGGATCCATCAGTCGGACAGGAATGAGGCTGCACTACTCTGTAGCGAACACTGCGATAAAAACGATACTGGTGAATGTTTTGAAGTGCAACTGATCCAGCTATGAGTGTGTGTGTTTGGATGTGCCTTTCCCTTTGTGTAATATGAGTGTGGTGCTAAGCCAGTTATTTGGTTAACCTTAGTCTCTGGTGAAGTACTTGCCCTTTATCTGGCTTTGCACTGTCATCACGTGTGTACACCCCTTGGTTTATGAAGACGATATCCCAAGTGGCACAATGTACTGAAAGTCGGGTGCAATAGGGGTGGTCGTCAGGTGTCTTATCTTTTTGTCGCTGTCTTTCTGACGTGCCGCGAACTTCAAAAGCAACCGTGATACATTCGTCCACCCCTATTGCACCCGAGTTTCAGTACATTGTGCCGCTTGGAATCCTTCGAGAAGATAAAAAAAAGAAAGCTCTCATCGTTGTACAGTATGCTACCTGCGCAGTCGGATATTGCCCTGGTCGTCATTTTCTGCTTCCAATCCCACAGTTAGTCAGTGGACGAGAAAACATTTACTGTTGTCCAGTCGAATGTTACTTGGTTCGGAAGCTGTAAGTCGTCGTTTTGTCCTTTCATATTCTAGGTCTTGTCTTCCGTAACCTGTATTGAAGTGTTGCTGTAGATAACAGTAATTTATGTCGCCTACGGAACGCTGTACGTTTTGTACATTCATTCGCTTATGTATATAGGCACTGACCAGTGCCAATTTATTACCCCTGTGACACTAAATACCCTTCAGTTATTTCTCTGTGTGATATTTCATGTTGGTTTGGGCGAATAAACGCTTCTTACAAAAAAAAAAAAAAAAAAAGAAGCGATTTATAAGAAACGAGGTAAGAGAGCAGATATATCTGCTCTCCTACCATATATGGCATATAAAGAGCATCAAAATATCCAAACGACGAGATAAATGTTAGGCTGACGTCACATGTTCACGTGTTGTGCTGCTACAGGGTCTGCCACGCGGGCTCGAAGACTTGTTGCTTGTATGTAGTATATCGAGTTTGAGTTACGATTTTTAGTACTAATAATTCACCGGGTCATCAGTCCTGATCAAAAGTAGCGTTTTCTTCCACTCCCGTACTCGTTAGGAGGGAACCTCGTTGCTGTTTCTTGAAGGGGGCCATACTCTCCATTCTTTTCTTTTAACATTAAACAAAACCAAACATTAAATAAAAACTAATGCCGTGGTTTCGATCATCTACCACTTCCCTCCGCATCTGTGCAAACATACACACTTCTTTTTCAGTGCTTCAAAGAAGTTTTCGCTTCGGCTTCTTTTTTCACACAATCAGACACAAAGGAAAATATATAAATGCTGCGAACGGATCTACCGTCTTTACACCAGTCTGCTGAGCAGCTACCGAGCTCTCTGCAAATACCCATTTACCTCACTCGTCACTCCAAGAGAAGCTTGCGGCAAACGCACCTAAGTTGAAAGCAGTAAATATATGGCTACGAGCAAGAAAATAGGCAGCACTGAGAGTAGTCTGGTATTTGTGTATTTGGGCCCCGCATTAATATATTTTCTTCTGGCGTTCAACGTACAGGTACACGGTTCCAGATATACGGTAGAGGCTGAGGGAAATGACGATGCCAAACTGTTCTGATTAGCTGATAAGGGGAGACACGCAGCCTTGATGCAGTAAGCGTCAGCGGTTGAACAACGACATGCGGCTTTTCCTCATAAACGTACGTTTGCTTTGTGGAAAGTGGCGAGGAGGAAACCGACCCGTATGATGACGCCTCATTACCGAGCGATGGGCGGATGAATACAGTTATGGCGTCCGCGTGCGAATGAGTACGCTACGTTTTAGGTCCAAACTTTCACCTGGCGACTCGCCAGCGCCTTTTGGAGGTGAATCATATTTCGCTACATGGTATCTTGTGTGAGAAAATATTTTTATATAAAAAAAGCGGTCGTAGTTGATATTCCCGGACTAGGCCATGGTAAGTAGCGCACGTGGCGTCTGGGAATGAGTTCGGGGGGTTTTTACAGTTTCTCAACTTGCGACAGCTGAGTAAATGGACTTTCCAAGCTGTGTAGACGATCAAGAAATGGAACTGGCAATAGTGAACAGTGTGACGTGTATGTGTGGTGATAGTGAACAACTTTGAGGGCCCCTCACAGTGACCTACTAGGTTACGTGCCCAAGGTGAGGCTGCACATTGCTTCTTGCTATTAGTATCGTTCATGTTCTGCGCTTGCTAGCTGTGAATAGATAGCTGCTATTCAGGAGGAACTGGAGAGAAAGAGTGCGTCGCGCTTGAAAGGGAAACTTTTTTGTTCACGCCATGGAAAGTTTCGGACGACGAGAACTGTTTAAAGCGCGCACAAGGTCGGGAGCGAATCTGCATGATTGATGGAGGACCGGAGTTAACTGTGAATTACACTTTGCGGCCTACTTCGCGAGCACATTTTTTCCCGCCAGTAAATATATCAGAATGCAGACGCGGGAAGATTGCTTATGTACCGTCCGACACGCCCGACTTCACTAAGTTATTGCAGCTGCCTTTGTGACACATCAACGTTGCATGAGAAGGGCCGATGGGACAGTTCCCCGGCATATGGTGCTATGGGCTGATAATAAGGGCAGTTGCGGATCAAGGAAGTTTACAGGAACGACTGGTTTTAATATAAAGGGGCTTTCTTCATTAGATCCGCTACTTTTACATCCAGAACCTGGATCACGTCTGTCCAATTCGTATAAATTATGATTCAAAGCTGCATAGAAGTGCGTGGAAGTACGGCTGGGTACGCTGGGGTAGTTGCTGACCATCTTAGGGCAGATAAGGTCAGCATCCCTTTTAAGGAATACCACGTCATATTTACCGTGCTGTTAATTTTGAAAAGCCAGAAAGAAAGAGTACGAAAAAAAAAAAAAAAAAACAATCCGTCTGCTCACAGAGCACATTCTGTGAAGCAGTTTTCGGCCAACAAACGCGTTGCTACGCTTGAGCATCCTCCATATTTGCCAGATATAGCACCACGTGACTTTTTTTCTTTTCCGCAAGGTGAAATCAGTGCTTGAAAGGACACGTTTGGAGTCATTTGACGTAATAAAGAAGGCAACGATAGGTGTGCTGAAGTAACTACAAAAACTGGCCTGCTTCCAGGGGCCATGTACTATATTTGTAGCGGTTAAATTATTTAATCAGTCGCGGTATTGAATACAAAGTCCTCGTGTGTATCCTGAGGAGATATTACCTTTGATGTTTGCTAAAAAGAAAACATTTGCTTACACTACAACTAACAACCACTACAAACGCGCAGTTATGAAGATCAGACAGATTTCAGTCAGGTCTTTTTGCTTTTTAGCTGAATATCTATCCAAACATTCAAAGATTCAAAAGTTGACCTTGAAGGAGATAACCCCTAAACGGTTGCTGGGATGGATGGCATGAACGTTCCTCGTGATGAAAGGGTGGTCGCGGCCTTTCGTCTCTCGTCGAGCCTCTCCAATGAAACAAGGCGTCGTCGCCCTTCAAAAGTTTGCAAATTCACTTTGGGATTAAGTAACGTCATCACCTTCGTGACGGCGACTTCTGGCGGCCTGGAAGTTTTGAAGAAGGGAGAAAGAATTTTTAACGAGCTCCTTCCATTTTTAATGCCAAGGAAAGAGAGGATAAAGTTTGTTGCTGTTTTGGTCGTCTTGTGCTGTAAGCGGGGAGAGCCTACTTCGGGTGTCGTAAAGAACTTACCTATACGGCTTGTTCATGAAATTGACTGAAAACTTAACGTGCTTCTCTCTGTTTTGCCACGCGTTTTAGCGTTCCAAATGCGCGCACCCTTCGAGTAGGCCATAATCTTTCTTCCAATTATAATAGAATTAATCTACTATTAAACATTTTTTTTTACTAATTTGTTCGCTGCATGCGATTAGATAATATTCGCCTGAAGTTTTTCGTCCCTTTTTTATTATCAGGAAGTGCTAATATGACGTATCTACACAGCATGCCAACAGCAATTCCATATGTATATATAGTTATAGTATAGGCTTCTTATCAGTGAAGGCTTGCATCTGCGTATACGAGAAAACAAGTGAAAAGGAAGGAGGGGGCAGATGCTTTCGCTTTCTCAGATTGATTCTGTAGCATTGCCTCCGCACGCTGTACTTTTTGTTATCACACAACATCAAGAGCCTTAGCTAGCTGCTGCTTAATCCGTCAGTTCAGCCAGCGCAACACGCATATCTCATTCTCCTTTTGTCTTGTTTGTTTCGCTTCGTTCGACTCCACCACCGCAACACGAGATACCCCAGCTACTCTTTCCGAAGGCGAAAAAATGAAAAAGAAGAAACTCTTTCTTTTGATCCATGTCCCCCCGCCTTTTCTTTCTGCTTTAGCGAAATCGTCCATCTTCAGTCCACGTACATGGCTCACTGGTGCGTGTCCCACTTGTCGGTCATCGTGACCGCTTCGCCCACGCGACTTGACTCGCTTCAATTTTACTGCTGACCATGTGGCAGTCTGGATGCAGCTCCGAGACCGATCACACATGCACGGATATCCCGAACAGAAATGACAGATGCGAGATACGCACTTTTCTGACAGAGGATTGAGCTTCACTGGGTCCGCGTGTAGTACGTGTTCTCGCGTCATATCGCTGTGTCGGTGCATATATTTTTGACGAATTGCGTCGAACGACGTAGGGTGGACTTTTGCTCCGGAGCCCCGACAGAGAGTGGCCGCGGCGGACGCATCTTGTCGGGTTGTTTTATAATGCGCTGTTCGTGACGCTCAGCTTGCTTACTTTTTGCGTAAAACGTCGCTATACAAAGGGAGAAGAAGGGCGCGGGATCGAAAAGGTGTAGGACAGAAGAGAATAGAGCTTACGATATTGGAGGTTGAGCCTTCTGGTCAGCCCAAAGGAGCTTTATATGTAATAGACACTGATGTAAGGGACGTAGCAAGGGACGGGCTGTGATGCGATAAATCTTGCAATCCGGCCGTATATATACACGTTCCTTACGTGTTTAGACTTTATTCTGCGTTATATATATGGGGGTTTTGACAACATATATGGAGACTCGTTGCCGTCTTTAACTATTCCATGAATTGAATTAGCACGATAGATGTACTGTATTAGACTCTCTTGTCTTTAATCGTCTGCTCCGTAGACCCTACCGCCGGGTAACAATGTAGGGCGCAAGAATTCCTGTTGTGTGTGGCAGACGACCGTACTCTACAGACGACATCGGAGCGACCAGCTTAGCTTGCGATCCAGCCAATAGGAACGGCGAATAGTGAGCCATTGGTTGCATTCCAATTTAATCGGAACACAATTTTCTCCTGTGCACTCGCACAATAATACCGCAGCAGCAAAGATGTACATGATAGATTCAGAAGGTGAGGAACTTACTGACGGGAACGAAAAGCTAATTTACTATAATTCAGTTTACCGCTTCTTGATCTGATAAACCTCCAGCCCATGCTTTATGCCTTTTCTTTTTTGCTAGTAACAGGTGTTAACAATTACGGGGAGGAGCCTTTACGTCTTTCCGCCATTCGCTCAGTCGCCACGAAAATTCGGAGGTGCCGACGTACAAATCCAACGAGATGTTCCTATACGTGACGCATGCGATATTTTGTGCGTATGTACTTGTATTTCATGCAGGATCTACTTTGTGGCGAAAAATAGTGGCATAGTTAGTCGTTGCGCTATAGAAACTCGAATCATCAGCAGTATGGTTAAGAAAGCTAACGAATAGTCTGTAATATCCGCAATGAGAGAATTAATTCATTACGTTGAAGGTGCCCTTCGGGGCCGATCACTCTGCTGCCATCCGACACCAGTATTTCGTTGTCTGAGATAAATTCAGCCTGGGAGAGCAATGCCAGTCAGTAGTTACTCTGATAACGGGCTCAATTTCGTCGAGGCGAAAGGCATCCGAGCGTTAGGAAGAACGCTTTAGAAGTCGGCGTGCCCCAGGAAACTCCTTTCTATTCGGTGGCCGCGTCAGTTTCTGCGGGTGAGAGGTTGGGAGGGATGCAGCGTACAATGTGTACAGAGCATGATTTATGGACATTGCATGGTTCCCGCTGACAGGGCAAGTGGGTTGCGCTGTTTCGCCTGGCGCGTGCCTTAAACGCGCTTTTGGGCTCATATGTGTGGGTGCCTGTGTTAATGTGACGCGCCTAGGGCTCCGCAATAAAGTTGGTATACTTGCTACGTTTCGGTGATCTGTTGGACACAGTTCTGTGGTTTGTGTTGGGTTACTGGACCGCAGAGTGGCGGAAAAATCTTTTTACCAACTTCTTACGACCTTCATATGACATCTGTGGAGCGATGTCGGTGTCAGTGAAAGGTCACCTTGTTCCCTTCCCTTGTATTTTAGTTAGTTTTATTATTATTCTTATTTGGGGGGGGGGGACGGAGAGTGGATGGACTTTGAATCTTGTTTGCACTTGTGACAAACTACTTTCGCACAACTGTGTGGGACGGACTGAACTATTTATTTTATTCACTGAGATCAAAGTGCCACAGAATTGAACGTTGCTGTGCGCACACACGTAATCAGACAAGGTTATCGGGGATGGCAGGTGTCTTTCTTCCGTGCTTGACGCAGGTGAGGTGAGGGAACAAATAAAACGAGAACGTGTCTTCTTTTTTCCTCTTTGATCATCTTTCTGGATCATCCAATCTTGAAGGCGCAATATCGTACAATGGCCCAAACCGCACGTCTTCGAATCGTCCGACTGTTTCGTAACCCTTTTACGATGGGCCCAACTATTCACGCGGGAATTAAAGTGCATGTAGTGGAGAGAAAGATAAAAAGGAAACGAAGATTCGAATTGTTATACAAAGATAAGGCAAAAAAAGGTAAGGAGTAAAAAAAAAGACAAAGAAGGGAAATAGGAGTATTTCCAGAAAGGAAAGCAGGTGATCAAAAGAAAACTATTCAGAGTAGAAGGCGAGAAAGAAAAGCAATGGTAGGTTGATGTCTCCGAGATGACGTCACGCTGTATGGACACAGTCCTCTGGCTTTCATTTTACGCATCCCATGTCTGACTTCAGAATTCTTCAAGGTCGATTTGTTCTTTCTGCGGTAAGGGAAATTTAAAATTCAAGTGAGCGAAGGGACTCGGTAATGACTTCTTAGCGTAAGGAAGTGTGCTTAGGGCAGGCTGGTCCCGCAGCGCACAGGGCTGCGTGTATAGGTAAAGCAGACGAAGGAAGAAAGTAGGGGATTAGCTTACGAACTGCAATTCATTTTATATCCGATCGGAGAGAGCGAAGAAAAAAAAAAAAAAAAAAGGATAGCGTTTTCGTGCTCTAGTGGAAGGTGTCTTAGTTTGGTTTGGTGAGACGATATCGACCGTTGAGGGGGAGGCTGCGGAGGTAGAGGATGCTCCAACGCCTGTATAACACCGCCCGCGTCCGCTGTCAACCGCGACTGACCTCTGCGGGAAACAGACTGAATCTCTTCCGCTTGCTGATGTTATTGACAGCTCTCCTTATAGTGGCGTGACATGGGTCTCTCGTATTCGCTGCCCAGCCGCGATGATTCCCAAGTGCAAAGCGTCAGGCACATCTGAATGAAGTGTAGGCTTGGTATTGCCCCCCCTTTTTCTTTTTTTTACTGCATATAGGTTGCGCTGTTGGTAGGCACTCGCAGGTATATGGAGCTGCAAACAAATCACAATCGGTGAGGTATGAAAGCAAAAGCTTTTTTCTTTTTTTATTACGTGGCTGTCATTTTCACTCAGTCGATTTGCTGTACTCATTCTTTCCAAGTGATTCTTGCTGCATGTGCTTTTGCAGCGCCACTTACTGACTCGAACTGGCTCGATTTACCGGGTGTCGTAGATGTGCGTGAATCTTTTACCTTCTTCGTCTTCAGCCCTTCTGATTAGAGTCACTCGTTGGATACAAAAAGTGCAGGGATATATAATCGATGATGTGTTGCGCAGACGAGCTGGCTCATAAATTTTCTTCGCTGATTCTTATCGTTTGAAATCCTTTTTCTTCCAAGAAGATATCCCACGTGTATACCCATTTGTGAGGAAGAAAAAAAGCTTTGCCACAAAGTAAATCACAAAGGCTAGGAAGAACATAAATTTTCGTGCACGGTAATAAACGAACGCAGTAATAGGCTTCGCTCGGGGCCATTGCCATTTGTTTGATGGCAACCCTGATTTATGAGCGCTTGGGCCTCGACTTCATTCTGTTCGCTTTGTTTGAATTTGGACGAGGCCCGCTTTGTTTAAACGCGAAGTATTGCTTCGAAGACATGCGAGAAGAAGTAAAAGAATGCAGTAGCGCAGCTAAGAATGGGATAACGTCACCAAATAGTCGGGGCATCGAAGGAAGATTAATGTAGAAACTATTTATTTTCTTGAACTTTGCACAACAAAAGCGCGTTTGCTTTGCCTGTACAAGCATAGCTCTCATGTACTCTGGCACCACCGAAGGAGACGATGACTCCGGCACTGTACATCTTCACAATTGTCATTTTCTCATTATGAGGTGATGTGGAGGAGGTAACAGAAAAGAAGATACAAATAAAAAGATGACAAGGAAAAGAAAAACAAGTAACGGGGGAAACGGAGGTGGTCATCCTCAGGTGGCTTTTCTTTCGAGGTACGAAATAACCTTCTCCGAGTAAGTCGGAAGGCGAGACGCGGTGTCCTCTGTGCGTGTGCTATCGATTCCCGTTCCCACTTTTCTCCTCTCCCTTTCCGATTGACCTTCCTCTGTTCCCCTGTTATTCAGTACTGTCCCCTCTCTCCCTCTTTTTTACGAAGCGTCAGTTTCCTTTACGTTCCGTTGCTACTTGATATACATGCGTCATTATTTTCCCTTTTCACTTTCCACCTTTCCGTCCGCATATTGCGGAGCGTGGAATAAAGGCGATATATTTCTCGGAAGACGCTACAGTAGCGAAGGAACCGTTGCGAGTGTCAGCTTTTATGTTTTCTTTTCTTTCTTTTTTTTGGTACAAGGGGGTGGGAATGCAGCAGATAGGTGGTACTTGAAAGGCGGAGTTCTAGGGTATCGTTGTAGAAAGCAGGGTGTGCATCTTTAAGTATCGTTTTCTTGAGGCGAAAAAGAAAAAGAAAAAAGAAAAAGACAAGTGTTTAGTTTTTGTGCCACATGTTACGTGACGATAAGTGAGGGAAGGCAGAGATATTAATATAACAAAGTTCCAGGTCCTATTGCATACGTTTCACACAGCGTATTGCACACTTTTGTCCATCCTTCATTGAAAAATTGTTCGGAATTAAAGAAAATGTTTTTAAAAGTAAGAAGCAGTAAATTCTGAACCAAAAAGCATTCCAGTTGGTCTACAAATAAACACCGGAAGCTTGGAACGCCAAATAAATTCTAGGACTATAACGCGCCTGGCCAGAGAGGCATGCGGGAGCAGAGAAAGGAATTGGACTGTAAATTTTCCAGCAATGTGACCTCGACGGAGATCGATCTTTCACGTGCTCTGACTCTGAAACAAAAAGAAGCTATGTCCCTCTCTAGGGCACCGCCAACGGCAATGCAGTGTCAGGCAATGTCATACAATGTGCCACAGTCACCTGCAAGACCGATGGAATATGTTTCACTTTACATTTTCCATGAATCGCCTCGTCGTATTCTTCCCTTCGCACTAATTTATAGCAGGAGACATTTTTGAGAGTACTGTGCCCCTAGGCGATGGGCAAGACTTGAGTTGTGAGGTGGATGAGACCGTTAGGACAGCTGCCCTCTTTTGTATTTTTAATTCTGTTTCAAATATTATGACCGTGTGTCTTAAACTAAACCTACCACGAAACCGAGCTAGTGAGTAACATTCCACGAGGGCACGAAAAGTGTACATAATCATCATTCCTGCTTTGAAAGGTAGTCATGCAGCTCTGCAGCGCGACTCGTGATGTCGCAAAGAGCTTTTCATTTAATATTTTAGAACAACCTCGCATCGACTCTCATGTCATCACTCGTCAGTGTCATTGCCACCCGCATTGGTATTGTCACTGACCTCATGATGTCGTTACGAATGTCTAGTGCACGATATCACTATCACGATATCCCACATTCTTTGGAGAAGTTTACGAAGGGAGTTGGGCGTTCTTGAATGTCTGCATTCGCCTATATACAATGGTTGTGAAAGTTGAAATGACACGAGTCAAATGCCGACCGTAGATAAATCATTTTGTCATGAAGCAAGCGATACCCAGTTGACTGCCGGGCTGGGTTGTACATACAACAGAAGAGATTGCGCTCTCTAACAAGAACAGCTAATGTGGCAATATTGCATCCTCTCTGCTAAGCGCTGCTGACAGAAGCCTTCGAACCCCTAGATGTGTTCAGGGTATTTCTCTCAAGTGAAACCAAGATAGGATAAGACGATGAGATGACATGCCAATCAGAAAATGAAGTTTAATGAAGAATGATGGTGATATATCACCGTCTCGGCGTCCTTACGTTTCTACTATTGCCCTCTCAGCATCGTCTATGCTCCCCTCTCAGACAGACGCAAGGGCTGTTGCAGATACCCTGGACTGTGCACAACACCCCTAAGCTTCAGTTCGCGAACCAGCTTCTTTCCCCCTTGGATGTCTCACTGAGCAAGTTGAAACCTCTTGTCGCGCCACCTACGGAACCATACATCCTGACTGTGGACATTTTCGGAGAAGGCGTCAACGTGATGACAACGTCAGCGCTAACCACCTTGTCATCTCAACTTGTGTGACGCCTAGGTCGTCGAGGAGAAGGCAGGAGCGGGAGTCTTCATCCCTTCGCTTGCCTATTGCCTACCGCTTCGACTGCCGGTCTGCACTCCAATTTTTGAAGCAGAGTTGCTGGCTATTGGCATCGGTCTCATGCGAGTCCCGCTCTCCTGCAACCAAGTGATCGTCTTGTCAGACTGTCTCTCCGTAGTGACAACGCTGACGGGCCCTGATCAGCATCCACTTGTGTGCATCTATCGCGCACTCACCCCTCCTCACGTGCACAGTACTATCATCTCCTGGGCCCCTGGTCACCGGGTTATTCCTTATAATGAGTCGGCAGACGAACGGGCCAGGATGCGCCAAACTTCCATCAAGCAACAACTTGTGGGTCATGAACACTTGGCTTCTCCATGGCGCCTGCAGTGCTGTCCTTCACGCAATGAGGAAATGTGGATAACGAGATTGAGATGCCTCGCCATGCCCCTGAACTTTTACCTGCATCGATGTGGCCGATGAGACTCCCCACTTTGAGGACTATGCAGCGTGAAGAAAATGGTATCCCGATTTTTTATTAGAATGTCGTCGATACTCCATCTGGCGCTCCAATATACCAGAAACTTCGTGCCACCGTCGAGGAATCCTCTTCACACTCGCATCCGTCCTCTCGTTTGGAAGGGCACGTTTAGGGCACTGTGGAAAAAATATTGAAAGCGCTCTGTACCACTTCATGATGCCAACAGTAATTCTCCCATATTCAAGCTGAGCCAAGGCCAAACGCCGTCCTGGCTAATGGCAAGAGAGGAGAAGGCAGAAGAAGATGGAGGACATGGAGCAGAGGCGGCTTCAGACTTTACTGTAACTGGAAAATAAACCAGCTTGCACCTAGATGGAACGTACCTTCTGGTTCAAACCCAATA
This sequence comes from Ornithodoros moubata, assembly GCA_029532675.1. Classification (NCBI taxonomy): domain Eukaryota; kingdom Metazoa; phylum Arthropoda; class Arachnida; order Ixodida; family Argasidae; genus Ornithodoros; species Ornithodoros moubata. The sequence goes on along the minus strand of JARGYV010101169.1, from coordinate 9,584 downwards.
AGACAGGTTGTTCTTACTTTTGTCTCATAATTCTAAGATAAAACGAAGGCATATCAGTAACGCGACACTCGTAGCGGAGGGAAAAAAGAAAGGGCATACGTGTGGCAATGAAAAGAGAGAGAGAGAGAAAAAAAAGAAACATAACTGGTCCGGGAAAAATACCAAAATATGGCAAACCATCAAACCTATCCTATCCTCCCTTTAGCGCAGCGCTGAGAATTTCACGTACCAAAGGCGTCACCATCAATGACGATCATGGTCATACTTCTCAATGACAACCAGTATCTCCCCAACAGCCGTTCGCAATTGCCAGGATGTCTCTCGTTAAAGCTTCTGGGAAGGTTGGGGCCTCCACCGTATTAATTAACATATCTTGACTACCTAGGCAAAACCGCGGGCTTTCCTGTCGCCTCGCCCTGTTCCCCTGCGTCAATTGATTCACCTGCACGGAGGCGGCGGGACACCACATCGCAGACGACGATGGACGACACTTTTGTGGATAGTGGCGCCGAGCCAGACATTCTGTTTGTCCAGTGACCAAAGAGAATGCTTGGTAGCTCGCGCACGCCTGTAAATGTCATCGCTTCGTCACTGTCACTGTTCGTGGCGAGCAGCGTCGGGGGACAGAACCTGGCAGACGCGATCAATCAGATTTTCCTTTCTTTGAAAGCCACCGCGAGCTTTTGTTAACAGACAGGAAGCTGTGTTCGAAGAGAAGAGGAATGAGTGTGATAAATAGGGACGGCGTTTATGGCAATTTATAGAGCGTTGATTGGTATCTGAAGTACGTGAAATGGCGCTTCTTCCTCCAGCGGGTGGTTTGCTATAGGATACGATACTGTGCGTCCGTGAAAGCAGGAGACGATGTGACGAAAAGCAACGCGATTAAAAACATAACTAAAAAAAAGGTATTGAACTGGTTTGTGATGCTCCAGAAGTGTTTCGTTCATATGACAAAGGGTCATCCCGCATAACACATATTGACAGCGTAAAGTTAGCTTTTCCTTTCAACACAGGAGCGCTGCGGACAAAGCACGCTCTACAGGCGAATATTTGCGGAGCTGTAACGTCCTCGCATTCTGCAGACTTCATGATTAGCCGTCAGGCGTTATTAAGACAGCATTGGCACATTGCTACTCAAAATACGATCAACACACGACTATGTATTTGGATCGGTGCCAGAAAGGGCTTCTATCGATCCTGGAAGCTAATTTTCAGCTGTTTCGGCATTTCAGGCTTCCTCCTGCGAATATCTGTTGTTTCTTTCGGATACCATATGTGCAACGTAGTTGAGAAGGTTAACAGGATGGTATGGAACGCAGAAACAAGGAACTTGCGACAGTGCAATTGAAATTGGATCACATTCAATGTGGGACCGTGTTATCATGACACACTGGTGCGCTCAACAAAGCGGGAAGTACTTTGTCTTGTGAGCCCATTGAACACTGGTATTCTAGCGCGGATACATATTTCTACGAGGGTGCAGAGGGGACACGAACCGTGCAGAGACACCAGACGCCTGAACACTAGCAACATATTCCGAAAAAAAAAAAAAACACCTATGTGGCAAGTACCGCGTGAAACAAGGTAATTCGTCCTGTTTTTTGTCGTACAGATATTCGTGCCTTTTTGCACGACAGAAGGCATGGTATTGGTGGCAATGGTGAACGTAGTGTCGTCTGCCCGCGCAGTTATCGGCCGCCCGCGCCATGCGGTAGCTGAGGCGGCGGCGCTTCGATCGTTTTTCCCGGGTTCGTCGGCGTCGTCGGCGGCGGCGGCGGAAGCGGGGGCTCTGGCGGGGGGCGAGCGAGTGTACCGACCTAGCGGGTGTTCAGTGGGCGCTAACAAGTGGGAGGGAGAGCCCGGTGGCCTGTGGCCGTGTGAGATGCGCGGCTGGGTTGCGGCCGCGGCGCTTGTGGTGCTGCTGGTCGCGGCCACCGGCGACCAGCCCGAAGAGCTTCACATCGCGGGCTTTTTCCCCACCACGGCCAACCTGAGCGAAGGGGCCATCGGACGAGGTGTCGTGCCTGCCGTTCAGCTCGCCCTTCGACACATCAACAGCAGCCCCAGATTCTTGTCCGGGTATCACCTCGCCATCTACTGGAACGATACACAGGTGAGGGGAAGGAGGTCTTCCCTCTCCCCCTCTTTCTATCTGAATGTGACCCACTGCGAGCGGCCCCTTTTGTGCTACCACTGGACGACGGCTGGTGATGCTTTATTCATGGAACTGCTTTATTCGGCAGTAATTAAATGACTTGCAGAGGAGCTCCCGATATTTGCCTTCCTTCCTTATATTTTTTGAGCGGCACTTTGAGCTCACTTTGATCCTATCAATACTTGATTTCGAGCTTTTGTTAATTTCACTTTTCCTTTTTTGTTTTTGTGGGTGTTAATAACGTTTAAGAATGTGATACCAAGGTGATCCGTATGAATGTTTTGTTGGCAAGTGAAACTGCCATCTTCATACGAACATGAAATATTTTGTTCTTCGGATGTATGTGTACCAACTATGTGTCTGAACTACTGTGGATCAGAAGAGAGACGAAACGCAGATAGGAAAACAGCTTAGAAAATGTACCACATAGGCATAACCTGCCATCGTGATTTTTTTTATGACTTATTTTTTTCTCTTCGGCAAATCCGTCGTTAGTCACAATCCACAATTGGTGCTCGACGGTGGCGCCCCCACGGTGTGTGATTTTCCAAGCGAAGTCCAGCTCGGATGTTAAGAACCTGCAAGTCTGGGCACATTCTGAACTATGACTTGTGTCATTTTGCTGTGATCGATATTTTGAAAATTGGTGGAACTTTTTTTTTCTTGATCATCGTAGACTGCACAGTAGTTGATTGCCTGCAGTGCAATTGACTATCCCCTAAGAAGAATGGCATTCCTTTAAAACTCGTACCGGCTATACCTTTACGCCTGACTGAGTGCCTGAACATGTCATTAATCCCGATTGTTGCAGACGATTGCAGTTTTCAATTAGCTGACAAATATCGAGCACATCAGTAAAGATGGCTGCTAACAGTTGCAACAGCGATTTACAGCATGTTAATGCTACCTACTAAAGACACCTTTGAAGTGCACGCTCCTGGCACCAGCATGAGAGAAAGTGTCAATAAATACAATAAAAACAATAAAAGTTAAAAGCGAAAGACAGCTACGTTCGGTTGAGAAAGGCATAACAACAACTCCGAAAGTATGCAAACCCGAAGATGAACATTTGGTTAACGATCCATGCCATCAGCCCGCCTATTTTTTAAGCATCCTTTTTAAGGTTTCAAAGTTTATTAGCCTTTCTCCAGTGTCCACTGCACTCATTATGCTGTCAGTACGACCGTGAGCCCCGTGCCATTCCCTGTTTTGCTGAAACAGAAAAACGAAAAGCGGAAGAAACGCCTCCGTTGCTATAGAAAAGCAATTAATATGCCAGGGCGGCAAACTTTGCTGGAACTTAAAAGCAGTAACGTCCAGAGCGAAGAGTGATGGGGTTTCTATTTCACTGCACAAGGCTCATCTCGCTCAGTGCCAATCCGTATCGGATATCAGGCTGCAAGAACGTATCCATTAGCATACTGCGTCAATTTACGTCCGTGTTTCCTTCCTCACTTTTGTGCATCCCGTCCTTGCGCTTTCCTGCATGTAATGACGTAATAATAGAAAGTAGGGAAGCGTCGAAAAGGTGCCCGGGGTCTGAAATGCTGGTTTGGCCTACTGTCTCGGGCTTTTCAAACTGTTTTGCTTGCGGATTCAAAAAAGCTCCTTTTTTTCATATTTTGTGTGTATTAGCGACACTTGTCACTGAGCATCACGAGCGCACGCGAGAGCAAAGGCAGGCACTAGAGCAGCGTTCTATTCCCTAGTGCCTTTCGCCACGTGGTAATTTTCAATATTCGTGCGATTAGTTGAAAGATAACTTTGTATATTGTTGAAGAACAATATGCATGATGCACGCAATTTACTTGTTTGTAACCATCAGTTTGTGCCTGATCGATTTCGTACGGGCTTTCCTGCGGCGGACGAGGACCGAAATTTAGAGAAACTTAAGGCAGGTCTTATACGTCTTCAGTTCCCGCCATGTCCGCTGTCGACTGCAAGAGTGGTGAGAGGTTTTCTTCGAACCACAAATCCGTGTCGAGAGTAATGACTCAACACACCGTATTCCTTTCTCAAACTTCACTATTGACTTTCTGGCACCGTCAATTGAAAGTCAGCATTTGATATAACGCACTCCATTAGAAACGAAAGCGACGGCTTTAGCGCAAGGTATTCGGTACGTTCAAAAGCACTGTACGATTTCCTTTCTCAAGCCTTGGCACGAGGTTACGCTCTGCCCCATCCAAGATCACTCGTAAAAAATATCAAAACTGAAATATAATAAGAAAAAGCTCTCATGACGCTCAGTTGAGCTTGGGTCTGACTTCGCTAGGTATGGGAGAAAAAAAAAACTTCATTTTTTTCCCTTGCATATGTTATTTGATAGCAATGGCTCTAGATAGGTAGCAAGACTCTGCTATTACGTTGTGTAACTTCACTGAGTATCGTTTCGCCTGGTGAGAAAGCGTACATTCCTGGAAAGCTTTCGGCAACGGCCTCGATTGGGTTGGGTAAAGATAGAACAATCTCTTGTACCTATTCCGAGTCTATAAGGAGCAATCTGCGCTCAAGTTGCAGAGTGATGATATTGCAACGTAGTAAGTCGGTGAAGGTTACGTCTGCCGTTTCTCTGCAACTCTTTTGGGCCGTTCCTTCGAGGGTTGCCTTCGCGCACAGAAGCCATTGATCGACATCAAGCTGTGCATGCAACCAAAGGGCCTCATTCTTGCGCAGAGAAAAATGTCAGCAGTGATAATGAATTCGGTAAAATATTAAGCGACTGGAGTGGAAGGAGGATGGGTAATTAGTCAGCGCGCGAGAACCATCTTGCAATTTAATCAACTTCCGTGCCATCAACTTGATAGTTTCGAAGCCATTTTAATTATGATTCTGCTCGCAAATCCTTGCCCAATCTTCACAGTTCATCTCCCAGATTTTTTTTCCACTTTCAGCAGTATAGAAAGGGTGAAATGACAAAGATGAAAAAAGGGCTCTGGTGCATACCTTCATATACGGCCACCTGCTCCCGTAAAAAAGGGAAAATATTAACAGTGAAAGCAGGAGGAAAAAACGCGATTGAAAATAGATAACGCTTTTAGCCATAGGAGAGGAGGTCTTCCTTTTCTCCAGGAACCACGTGACTGAAAAAATGGGGAAGGGCGGTGTGCGGAGAGGAGGGGTTTATAATTAGCTCAGTCGCCATCGATTTCGTTTTCGCCATGGTCATTAATGTTTGCTGTTGGTATCCACCGCATATAAAGTTGGCCCCGCGACGACCGACCATTAATCACGGGTTGTTCCTCCTCTATTTTTCCCGCCCATTTTATCGCAGATAGTTTGCGAGGGAGAGGAGTGAAAATAGGAAAATCATCACCGCTCTCCTCGCAACTTGATATGAGCAAGGACGTGCAGGAAGGGAATAGTAGTGCGTTCGATGAACTAAAGGTGGATTTCATCGTGAAGGCCCTGGAAGGCAACGGTTTGAGGTGGAGGAAATAGGGTGAGAAAAGAAGTACGTCTGAAGAGGTTTTCTGACAAGGCAGAGCTTCCCGGGAGGCATTCCTGCTGTGCACCATTTACAAGAATCGTGGTACCATGAAGGAAAGTCGTCAGAAAAGCTTGTGATGCATCAAAATGGCGACTGTGACTTAGGCTATGTGTACCTGTGCACAGCGGGCTCAGCCAGTCTTCAAATATCGACTGCTCACAACCTAATGCATTTGCTTCTGCTCATGCTACACTGCTTCAATGAATCATTTCTCTTTAGAATATATATTGACTTTTTACGACACAGCACCTATGCTTTCAAAAACTCATAGCGACAGAAAACGACACAAGGCGTTCGGTGGACGAAGTTCACAATTCAAAATCCACACATTATCGTTTCTTCATACTGAGTGAAAGCCGACGTGTAGCTCTTTAGAAAACCTTGATGCAGAGGTCACGGAACGGTTGAATATTAACGCCGCTACACTTAACCTAAATAAATAAGCGCGGACTTTAGGAAAGAAACCAGAACGAAACCTTGGTGCCGGCCTTGCTATAATTCTTTCACTTGAAGACTGCAAGACTCTGAGCGACGTGCTACAAGGTAGCTCGCGCCTTTGTTTTGCAAACTAAACATTAGCAGTGGGCAATATATAAACGCACTTAACGTTTTCTGAATAATCGGCAGACTGCCTTACGGTTAGCGACGGCTGCAGTGGGGCAGCTCTCGGCACAGCTCCATCAACTGTGCCAACAATTGAGTTATACTACAAAGTAGGCTCTCCAGGCAGTTAGCGGCTCCTTAAGTACTTAATGAGCGAAGCCTGGTGGTTGGCACGTACTCGATGGAGTGCTCCTCTTTAACAGCGTTTGTTCGCCTCTTTTCTTTCAGCTTATTTTATGGCACGCTGTAGCCTCATCACTTAATTAAGAGCTCAAACAGTACGTCGCGAAGAAGAGCCCGTCCGTCAAAATGTTGTCGTCCCCGTTCTGATTGACTCCGGTTACGTCGGCTTAGTCGTTTGTTTAACTGGAGCTCGTCACGCCTGTATATGTCATAAGAGTTGGTGGACTACTTTTGGTTGTTTTCATTGCATTTCCTTCACTGATGTGGTAAATAGAGACGGGTACTGGCATGGGTAGTTGCGCTTTGTTGCCAGACATGCTGTAGTGTAGGCACAGTGAGAAGGTAGGACGCCACATGTCAGACTGTTTATTTCGCGAAAAGCAAAGAAAGCCCTGTGGGGAAGTTTCACCTTCGCAGTAGACCTAGGAAAAAGCGCAACGAATAAACCAGTAAGTCATTGAGTCCAGCGTGTACCGACAGTTTGCTCCTTGGTTTTGAGGAGGAGATACAACTGGAGATGCGACAGTTTGTTCAAAGCCTCACCACACGTTCCTTCGGTCACTTCCCGAACGCAGGCAAAAAGCAAAAACAGCATCTATTCATCCTCCCCATTCATACAAATAATCTGTTCGGCCAGCAGTTCGAACGTCAGCACAACGGGCCAGTTCTTTCCACTCACCGCGAAGCTGAAATATTACGGCACTAGAAGATAATATATCTGTTGAAGGAAGTAAATCGATAGCTTCGTATTGCATATAGGGCCTTAGAGGAAGGAAAGTGCTCTTCGACTTGACTACTGAATACGCTTATAAAACCAGAAATAATTCAAAAGCAATGCGAATGTCACTGCTTTTATTTGCTTCTTTTTCTTCTCCCGTACACGACTATCATTCAGGTTTTATTATGTTCGTCCACCCGCTTCGACCTTCGAAAGTGGAAACCGATTCCTGATCGACAAAATCGATCACGTCATGTCTGTTTTAGTCGCTGGAAAGCTAGACGGGTAGGAGAACGGTGACGAGTACGTACGTACGTACTCATGCAGGGGCACTCGTTTTCCCGCACACGGCCGGGAAGTCTGTCGGGTCGTCACGTACAACACGTTACGCGAGCGTACGTTCATACGTTCTGCATTTTCTTGCAGAAGACACGTTTGCCGAAATTGGGTTCGCGCAGACATTGTATGGGCTCTCTCCTTCTCTCTTTGCTGTATTACATAGTGCATTCGGTTTCTATGAAACTTTGGTGATTCGGAGGTTGTTGCATATGTTGTATGCGCGCTACATGGCTACTGCTGCTTATCAGCTCTTTGTGTAATATTACTGCGCAAGAGTTAAGCAGCTCCTGTGATCGCGCTTTCGGTTTGCTGAGCAGTCCGTTAGGTTAAAAAATAAGTTATTGGCTCCAATCGTGCTTGCAGTGAAGTGTCCTTTTGAGAGTGCAGCTGAGGGGCTGTTTTATCGTTTTGAGTAGGCAGTTGCTGTTTGTCGGTTTATGTATACAATAAAAGGAAGGTGGAGTGGCGGTTGATGAGTGCTATTAAACGGTAGACCTGTCCACACAGCAGCCGAATTATAGTTGTTGCTGCTGCTGAGTGATAAAAACAAGTCGCTGTCGCTGCTTGTCTCGTTGTTCAGGAGCTGACGCTCTTTGAGCATGCCTGTACCTCGTTTACGACGCGATGTTTTAAAGTTCACGTCAGAAGAGGGCAGTACGGAATGTGAAAGTAAATAAACGAATAAACCAAGTAAAAGAAAAACAAAACGCACCTCGAAAAAATTTCGTAAGTATAGCCATTCTTTCTGACAAGCAATTTGTGCGTTTCGAGGAGCTTCCGCCGTCTACTTTTCAGAACCCGCTAGAAACTCAATGCGTTGAAGGGACTTCACAACTGGGATAAGTGATTCAGGCCCGCTTTTGATGGATGTGATGGTGTTTCCTGCGTAAAGAGGAGACCCTTGGAGGCCCCCATCGAGCTGCTTCGAGAGCTCCTCTTACGTCTTTTTGTACTTTGCCATCGGTCTCTTAGGGTTTTCGCTCGGGGGCCCTTCTATCACGGCTTACTTTGGGTTACAGCATTTTTCTGTACGAACCTGTCTACGGCACATTGTTCGGTAGAGAATAAACGGTGAGCTCGCGAAGAAGCAGGGAGCAGTAGCTTTCAAAGCTTTTAACGGAAGCGAACGTTAAAGAAGAGCATCAAGCAGATTGGGTTATGGAAGGCATAGACGATGCTCACAGCCAACGACATAGACGATATGTGCTGTAAAGGGGTTTGTTTGCGCTGGGTTGTCGACGCTTGATCTGACTGGTCAAAAGCAGGAACTGTAAGCGACTCTTCAGTGGCGCCGCTGGCCACAGCTCGAATGCCACAAATGATACGGTGCCAGTGCTTATTTCAGGAAAGGTCGGGAATGTTCGTTTTGGCTGTAGCGAGTCTTAATTTCAGAAGGACAATTTGGCTTATTTTTCCCACAAATGGTGGCACAGGGCACTAAGAAACGTGGAGTCTTTGCGCGAAATCTGTGCCGCCAGCAACTTCGGACGCCTACAAACAATGATCTTACAAACGTATCTTACAAATCTAGCGTTCATGCGCGATAGCGACCTACAGTTTTGAGCGCTGGAAAGACGCTGTGACCTGCCCCTTCGCTTCGACGGGTCCCACCTTTTTCATGAAACATATGGATGTGGACAAACCTTTATTTAACCCAGTATTACACGGGAAAATGAGTACAGCAGTATGCGAAACTAATCTATTTTCTCGGTTGAATCCGAACGGAAGGCGAGATAGAATGGACGGACGAAGTAGGAACCCGATATAAGTCGGTGCTGATTTTCAAGTAACAGCATTAGAGAATTGTCAAAGAGAATGTTAGGAGCCCTGACACTAATTGCGGAGCCTAATGCAATGAATTCGCGTTTCGCACTGCCTTAACGTCTCCCGGGGCTTGGAGCGTCGAAGATTCATTTAGGCCGTTGCGCAACCCACTTTCCTTGAACAAAATAAAAAAGGATATTCTTTTTAGCGTACGCTTTTCTTACTGACTGCTGTTTAACTTATACTGAGAGGCTGCCCCGTGAAGTTTTATGAAATGAAATGGAGGATCAGATAATAACTTGCAGATCTCTCGTCGACTGTCGCAGAAA
>JARGYV010101130.1:0-14009 GCA_029532675.1 Ornithodoros moubata | reverse complement strand
ACACAATTTCAACAACTTTCATTAGTTCGAATTCTGGTTAATTCGAACTGCCTTTGTTGGTCCTGCGAAGTTCGAATTAACGAGCTTTTACTGTATAAGCTTCATGTCGCCGGCACGGAATCCCCTTCACCCTCGCATCCATTCTCTCATTTGGAAAGCTACACGTAGGGCACTGTGAAAAAGATATCGAAAGCACTCTATACCACTTCTTAATGGTCACAGCCCGCTTCCAACTTACTAATACCCATGCTAATCCATGGCCAAATGCCGCCGTGGCTAGTGGCCAGGCAGGTGGAGGCAGAAGAAGAAGTTGTGGTGGCCATAACATGATCGCACAATATGTCAGTAAAGTATAGTGCGTCTAGAAGTCTTATCTTGGGGTCTACATCATGACGACCAAGGAGATGCCGCACAAGCAGTCCTTTGGAACGGTGCCTGAGGTTTCTGACGATTCTCGCATCCAGGCGTGGCAGGCGACTTATCGTGTTCGCTGGTAAAAAGTACGTCAGGTACTCTTGAAAGAGTGCCGCTGTCATCCATGACACTTTAATTGCAAGTGCTTTATTGGCATTACAGCGGAAGAGGACGGCGACCCTTTGCTTACTCTTCTGTTCGCCCTGGCAGTCCTTGTCCTCGAAACCCAGGCTTTTCTCTTGTTGGGCATTTATAAACATGTGGGCCTCATCAAGTTTGAAAATATTATGGGGTTTATAGCTAGCAGTAACTGCAGGTAGTGTCTTCATTGTCCAGTGGTCAGCAACAGTTTCGTCCACTTGCTCTCCTTCCTCGCACACACTTTTATACACAAGGCTGTGTCTTGCCTTGAAGCAGTGCACCCATCCACCAGGTGCCTGAAAGTTTTCAACCCCAAGGGAGAGTGCGATGCAGTTGGCCTTCTTGGCCAGCACTTTTACGTCGTTGTTGATACCTGCTGTTGTCACTTCTTTGAACCACATTGACAGGAGCTCTTCCAATTTCATGTGCTGAGCCGTCTTCGCTTGCTTCACGTTGAGTCGAAAGCTGTGCACATTTGTAATCAACTTCTCATCGTGTGCAGTGATGGTGCAAAGTGTTGACGGTGCTAGACCAAGCTCTTTCGCCAGATTGATCCACCTCATCTTAGGTTTTCTACACTTTCTTCAATATTACCAATTTTTCCTTGGGGTGACAATGCCTTCTTTGGGGCAATGTCACATGTTGCTGTGAGCAGCAACACACCAACATGTGACATGGGCAACACGTGGTGCGGGTGGCATATCTGTGTGCAAGAACCGCCGGCTTGTACGTTCGTATCATACGTACGGCCTGAAAATGTGTTCGTATAAAAGCAATACATTTAAAGTGTCACGTTTTGATTGGGGATTCGAAAAAAATTTGTATCATCCTGGGATCGGTACCAAATATGATCGTATCATCGAGATTTTGCTGTACTAAGATAGTAACATATAATAAGCAATAGTACTGTGCTGTAGGATTAAACTTTGCACTACATCAAAGCCAGGCTACTTTCGGAACGTTGAGGAACATGCCTCCAGATTTGATCTCCTGACATCTGGTGACCGTGAGAATGTTTATTTTTTCCCCTAATGCAGATGGGAACACTGAGCAGCCTGAATGCTTCGCGGTCCATGTCACGCCATTCCATCGACTCCATGAAGAACTCTCACAACACAAGTTTCCACAACACCAGCTTTCAGTCAACTACCAGTGCCAAGGTATCTCTGTCCACTGCATCTGCATCAGCATAGACAGGGGGGTCGTAGGCTCAAAGGCATCTTCTTCTTAGCATTCCGTCCACTCGGGCTCTAACAGTGATGAGCACGGTCTCATCGTCATTATCATTTTCAGACCTGCATTGCAGCATAGCCCAAGTTCTTGCCCAAAACTTGTTCATTGTCGTACGTTTTGGAGACATTGATTCTCATCGGTAACGATAACTACACTAAAGTGAGGTCACGTAGGCAGCGATGTTTTTATATCTTTCAATAACGTGCTTATTCTTCTGTTACATTTAACCATCAAGTACGTTCTGTCTCTTTTGTGCCATCTGGATGCCTTAACCTAGAAATTCATCTTTTGGGAACAACTAGAACGTTGTTGTAAACATTTCACGAGGCTCTGCCATGGAGGCAGACAGTTTCTGCAGCTTTACCTTCTGTTAATAGTGCCTTCACTATTGCCTTTTTTTCTTTCTGCCATAAACAGATTTCTGGTGAGCGTTAGAATGTGCATAACACGCTTAGCGTACTGCTGGTTTGCAGTTAAGTCGGCATAGCTAACAAATATTTGTTACTAGGACTCTTGTGACTTAAGTGCATACCATTTAAGTAATAGATCATGTACAGACACAGGTTCCGTGAGAGCAATCAAAGGTAATTTGTGGCATTGTTATTGGAGTATGAAAAGCATCATTCACCATGAAGTACCTTCAAGGATTGCAAGTCAAAGTTGCATAACTAGAAGCTGGTTCCTCAACGGAGTCAAATGTGGGGCAGTTACTTGCAGAGCGTAGGAATCTCAGGAGAATATTAGATGATATGCTATATTTCTCTAAAATATTTATGGAATATTTTTTACGTGTGCCCTTGGCAGCGTTTTGGGTAAGTCAGCTTCACATTATACTTAGCCCTCGCTAAGGTGCGGCAGCTAAAAAAGATACTCCAAACATGTTCAAGTGCCTCTATTTGAATCTGCATATGGCGAGAGCTAGCCTTGGGCTTGCCTGCTGGAACGTCCCGAGGCTTATATTGAACAGAAAGGAATGAATCAAATCTGCACATGTTTTCATACAGCCTTCTGCTGTGATCTGTTTACAAAGGTTCCAGTTTTCAATACCTTATGTATGTTGTTGAATACAGGATGTTGAAGTTTGCTTCCTTGGATGATGATAGTGGTTTAGTTACTGCGTGTGTAGAAAGAGTTGTTGAAGGTTAAAGTTCGTGGATAACTCCTATGAAATTTAGCCTGCCTTTTGTCATCTTGTGAATATCGGCATTTTTCGGTAAAACTAGAGTATTCTTAAGGCCACATAGGTGCAAAAGGGACACTGCCTACACGACGTACATGTTAGAGCATTTCCTTCCGAATCTCATTGTAATCTTATTTCTATTGTGTTCATTGAGTGCCCTGCACGTGGCACATTCGTGCTGTGCTCAGCAAGAGTTCAGGTCTTTTCTTTTTCATGGCTGCTATCTTTATATGGCCAGTTCTACACACACAGACACATGGTGAGTGTGTAGAATGTGCGGTGGCATCATGTTATGAGACCAGTTTTCTTAACCTATTCAACCGATAGTAATCTGAAGACTGAATCCCCCCAAAAATGTCCGAGTCCAGTAGAGTCGCGAGACAGCGACACAACAAGTGCTGTACACCATGTATGGATATAGAAATGTCAGTTGCACTTTGGCTTCCCTCCCCTTGGTCTGATGATTCTCGTTCTGACATGTTGACTACGTGTGGAGAGTCTGTTGCCAAGTGCCCACTGCTGATCATCTGACGTGCACGCTTTTAGCTAATGCTTTAACTTTCAAAGTGCATTAATGCATCACTGCACTAACAGTTCACAGAATCGAAGGCACAGCTACATTCTAGAGTATAGATACGACTCTCAAAGATTGGCCGGGAACTGAAAAGAACCAGCTTGTGGTAGAGTCGTATTTTCCATACACCCGTTTCTAACACGGGTCAGGGCGAAAGAGTTTTCAGTCCACTGTTGATGCACTTATGAGAGTGAGATATTGTTTTTATATACATATATATATATATCGGCATATCTGTATGCAGAATCTCGTACAGTGAGAATAAATAGAGTATTTGATACATGCAGCATCTTTGCTGATTGTGGTGGTTGACAGGCCTTACCAAAGCAAGAGGCATTACACAGTGGTTGTATCTCTCCTGTGCTGTCATCATCTTTCTCTTCCCTCTATCACCTCCTCCCTTTTTCCCTCCACAGTGTAACAAGCGTCCACCCCTCAGCAGAGTGACCTCACCTTCCCTTTAAGTCACCCCAGTTCTGCTGACTCATTTGAAACATACTAGTACATATAGTAGTAGTAGTCAAACATGAGTGTATTATTTTACATGTGTAACTTTGCCATGCCAGAGATTATGTGCCTCTTGCAATCAATTCTAGGAGGAAAATAGCAGTGACCTCCCAAGCAGTTTGGCCCCCTACACCTCTCCATGTGCACTTCACATTCAGAATCAGGGTTACCAGCCCTGTTACAAGTGAAAATATAAAAGTGACACTACAGTTTAAAAATGACTCGCATTGTGGCCTTTTCTATGCGAGTCTCAAATCGGAATCTAAAATATTGCATTAACTGCCCTTTGGAGCTTCAAAAGCACACTGACTCGTTCATCCTATGTTATTTTCTCACTCAGTGTTTGCCTAGCTGTAGGAGCATGAAGGAGGCTTAATGCCAAACAAATTGATGCTATTGTGAATTACCTGTAAGGTAATTTGTGAGTTTAGTGCACTAAGGTACATGTACCCATCCAGTTCAAGTTAAATGTGTATGAATTAAAAACGCTGGCTGGGCATCTTCCACTATTGGGAGCAACTGACTAAGCAAAGCAAAGTGGTCATGGCACTGTGCAGTGGATAACAATTGAGGGGCAGTGCGCACGACCCAGGGTATCCGTAATAGCTCTTGGGTCACCCTGAGAAGTGGGCGTAGGCTATGCCGAAGGGGGCAGTAGTAATGATATAGGAGGCAAGGGATATATCGCATCCACTGCTTCAGAGGCGCGCGCGGTCCTTGCTTTCAAGTAAAGGGCGTCACTTGCTGCGTAAGTGGGCAGACCGAGACACAACCGAAAGACGCGACGCTGAAAGGAGAAAAGCTTTGCGAGATGGTAGTCCTGCAGCTGTGAAGACAGTATGCAACCTAACTCGAGAATGGGACGGATGTAGGCAATGCACCTAACCTAGATGAACAGTGCCCTGCCACGTGGTGATTTTGTCCAGATGTAACTGATGGGATGAACAAAGCTCCACAGAAGTGTACGCCACAGCACGAAAGACAATATCTGCTACCTGAAAGTCTGCACCACAGGATTCAGAGGAAGAGGACTCATGAATGTATTAAATAACACCGGAGATAGAATAGATCCTCACAGAACATAGGGAAGGCAGATGAGGATGACCGGCCGTCAGTGCAGATTAATCTACGATTCGTAATAAAGGCCTGGACCCATGTGCAGATGTACCGGGGCACAGAGATTGCTAGAAGTGTCTGAACGAAGCTGCTGTGTGCCTATAGCAACAATCCAGGGTAACTAGGGCTGACAGCTTTCGTCAATCTTCTGCGAGTCATGTAGCCGTCGTAGGTAATATGGGCAGTCCATATGGATATGGGAGCAGCCGGCCTTCAAGTTTATGGTTACAGTGACGACGAGAAAAGATTGGGAAGGAAAGAAGGAAAGGGGCCGCTATTTGTGCCCTCTTGTATCGCCCTCCTCGACGACACGTGCAGGGAAGATGAGAAAACGGTGAGGTTCAGCGGCCGATCTGCACAGGCCACGGACGAAGGTGAAGGAACCAATATTGTCCAGGCGCATGGCGTGTTGAGATATCAAAGTTACTCATTCCTGCCCTGCAGCTGCTGCCCATCTGTCCTGCTACCCCACAGAACGTGGTGTGCATTCAAATCACCGGCAAGCACAAAAACAGGACGCGAGACCCTAGCATCAGAAGGGTAGCATCAGAAGCAGGAGAGAGTACAAAACCGCTGGGGCGTAATAGGCATTCAAGAAGGCTAGTGGGCCATGTCGAGGAAGCCGCAGGCAAACACCCGAGAAGTTCGCAGGAAGAGGAAGGGCGCATATATGACCGCGGAAGTCTGCGCCAGGCAGCAAGAGATGAGCGTGAGAAGGTCTCCACTCCTTTTGCCAGGCCTAGAGGCGAGCAGAGAAGGGGATTGAAGGAGAAAGCCAAGATTCTTGCCGCAAAATTGTATCACGGGAAAACATGTGTAAAGCGAGTGAAGTTCTTCACAATCAGATTGTATAGAAAGGTATTTGTACTGAAGGATCCGCAAAATATTCATGTCCTGTTATGGAACGGCTACCCGGCGTCTAGAATGACCAGCTTTTTGGACTTGTTGCCTCTGGTGTTTACCTTGAAGGCCACAGTTTGTGCCGAGGGCTTCTTCGGTTTGGTGAACAGTGCAGCATCAGTCTATGCGGCTACACTCTGTGTGGCGTCGCCGACAGGGGAAGGAGCCCTTGCTGCCTCTGACAGTGCATGCGAATGGTCAGTGGCGGCGGGAGAATAGGACTGTTGGTGACTGACAATGGGGACACCGTTGAGTAGGGCAATTGCCCATGTTTGTTAGCATCACGGGCACAGGAGGAGGTTACGCTGCCCTGAACAACTGACATGTTCCTGGCGAGGGACATAGCGAAGTTCGCTAGAATGGCTGTAGGGTCCTCGTTGAATTGCGTGAGAATTTCCTCAGGGTCTCCAGGTGGGAGGTCTAAAGAAGGAACCCTCTACCGCTGCAGTGTCTTCGAAGAGTAAGTGGTCTGAGAAGGAAGGGATGCAGTGGCCTCGTACGTTGAGCAATGGCGCTGGTCCATAGGTTCCAGGATCTTGAGCTCGTCTTCGCGTGCAGAGCAACTGGAAGAATCAGCACAGTGCACACAAACAGCACTTCTGAACAGTCGCTTGACATGTAGATTCAAGGTGGTTGCACCGATGGCTTACACGACTTGGTGCTGCCTTCTCGTCGATGGAATACCAATCCCCTCGTCGTCGTCGTCGTCTTTTTTTTTTTTTTCCTTCTTTTATTCTGTTTTTCTGTGTCTGCTCCGTGGTACGTCGTGGCTTTTGCTGCCAGGTCTTGGAGCGACTTATGGTCTACTGTGCACCGTTTGCACAGTGTCCCTGAAGTTCAGAGACTTACTGAAAGAGTCTGTTTAAGAAAGGACGATGATAAAGTGGTTAGTCGGCGTGGTGGTTCGCTGCATGCTGTTGCAGAATCACGAAGATGCACCGACATCAACACTTATATTCGACATTATCTAACATTTTATTTTCCACTTGATACTGGGAGTGGTTATGCGACAGATGACTCGGAGTAAAATTATTGAGTAGTTAAAGAACGAGAGCCATGCCTATGGTGCCCACTCTTCCAAAGTAGTCTTCAACGCTGCTGTTAAAATAGTTGACGGTAGTTGCGTTACCAAGGGGGTCTTCGAGCCCCTTGGAAATGATGCGCGGCATCTGCGTTGCGCTGTAGACTTGAGTCATGCTGGTGAGATCGCTGCGTGTTGAGAGGTAGTAGAGGCTGTAGCCCATGATGCTTGTTACCAGGAGCGCAATGACGCAGAATGTTATCAATGGAGCCACAATGGACTGTCTGTGGAAGCTCAATTGCCTTCGTCCACTGACCTGTCAAGAAACAAACGTCATACAGGCTGCTATAGAAAGCAAAAGTCATGTTAAGGAAAGGAACCTGTAGACGCCTGCGTGGTTTCCTCAAACGCTTAAAGAAGGAGAGGACAGTCTGTTCAGCACTGCCGGCAGCCACAAAATCCCAGCTTTTGCTTGCCGTTTCCAGTGAGATCACTGGAGAGACGATAACGTTTCTCTTCAGCAAAGAGACTGTACTCAATGGTTCCGTGTCGACGTTACTCGGTTCGCTGGTCATGGCGTTCTGCGTAGGTTCGAGATTCGCTGTCTCCTCAGTGGGCGGGGTGAAATGTACACTGAGGTCGGGCACATCGCTGGTGTCGTTTGCATCTATCAGCTTCAGGGAACTCCTCTCAGTCTCCTCGAGATTCTCGGCCAGAGCGTCGTTCGCAGGAACGGCGATCGTCTGTCCCATTGCTGTGGCTGCTGATCCACGCAGCTCGTTGTGGGTTATGGGAGTCGAGGCCCAAGCCAGCCCAAGGTTGTTTGCCGCTATGCGACGTACCATCTAGGCGATGGGTTCACCTCGGCAACCAGGAAAAAGCGCATGATGCTTTTGATTCATAAGATGAATTGCGTGTGGGACGGCACATGTACGGCACGGATACCTAGTCAGGCTTCGGCCTTTTGTACCAGTGCCACATTTCTATTGTGTAGAATGGAAATAAACGAACGAACGAACATATTCCTCACCAGTTGCCATGGTGATTTGGAGCATAATATTGGAATCTGGAATTCAGAATCGGGATATTCTAAATGCTATCTACTCATTGCTGGTGATGTTTCGTTGGATTCTTTGTTGTCCGCCTGCCATAGTCGTAGGTGGTTTCTAAGCCACCTGCCATAGTATATGCTCTCTTAATATTTGTAACCTAGGAAATACTTGCTCTACATTTGTGTTCTGAGGCTGGAACACAAACAAAGGAGACGAAATACGGGTAAAGCCTCAACTTGCCTTAAAATAACGAGGGAAGGAGGTTGCCCGCTGGGTATGACTGAGCGTGTGTGAAAGAGAAATGTAGGATTGAGAATGGGAGTGTAGTTGTACCATCAAATGGCGCCCTTCGAAAAGTCATTCGAGATGCGTGCTGGCTTAGCTTAGTCGGCAGAACCCTGGACCGGCAATTCAGAATTTGGCTCGTGTTCTACAGCTAGCTAGATTTTTCAGTGACTTCGTTCTTTCACGTAATCAGCGTAGTGCGGAAACGTGCTGATAAGACAAGCGAAAAGCGCTGGCGCGGCTGGTGCATTGTCTTACCGCGCAAGTTTCCGGTGTCGTTGCCGTCAGCGCTGATTTCACGCAACAGGTGTCTCCTCACGTCTCCTGTCCAGCGTTTCACGACTGGTAGTGCTTTCGTTGTCTGTGTGCCACACTCAGCCACAGTGAACGCGCGCCGCAGACACCGGAGAGGCAAGTCGGTAAAGTGGTAAGCGTGTCAGAATCCCTTTTCTCGGTAGAACTTTTTTAGGCTCTGATGCACATAGCAGGTAACCGTCATCATGTGTACTATCAGCTACACAATAGATAGATAGCTGTGATTTCAGGGCTGGACATCACGGTGTGTGCTGTCAGTTAGTGCCCTGTCTTTGCCACAGCTGAGGGTTTCATCTTGACCTAGTTACCTGATGGTACCCTGGTGTTTTTAAATACCTGCAACCAGCTTTTTTTTTTTTTTTTTGTTATCATTGAATACATCTCGTCTGCGTCTACCACGTCTCGTTCCTGCTTCTGCGTCCACCTTCGGCAGTAAATGTACAACAGCCATAGTGTTTGTGTCGGGCTTTCGTGGAGTGGGCTTCGCCTGCTGATCGACATCTTCAGGACTCCACGGTACGCACGCGAAGTACGGGCAAAGACGACAATGTGATGAAGCCTATGAGCAATATATTGAATTTTATGGAAAATGTACTGTAACTATGGCAACGATAGGTGGTTCAAAGAGAGGGAGCAAAATTAAAGATGTGTCAGCCTGAGGTACGGAGTAACAACACCAACCCCTTCCGGATAGCATTCAGTCGCTCATGGGCGGCTATAGATGCCACTTACTGTCTGCTTTCTTTCAAAGCACTTGAACCAACTCTATTCGTATTTCTCACTATTGTATTTCAAGGCCACTTTCAACGATCGTACGGGCGTGAAACCAGGACAATGATTGGCGGCGAGATCGCGGTGGAAGTGAAGTGATTGTGATCACAGTCAAGTGTCTCTCTCTTCATGTGCACAACCTTTTCAATGCATCTAGACGTTCTGGGTATCCCGTAGCCGTCTTCTCTTCAATGGTAGTGCGTTGTCGGAATTGACCTTTGTGGCACTGCAAGGACAGATAGTAGCCATGGAATTACTGTCGTCCGCTAGTATTCCTAATCACTAATCGTAGTGCCCGATTGCGTTCACATTCCTCTACCCTATAGTTTTCAAAGTGTGATTACATCAAGGCAGCAGTAAGGCATGAAAGCTGGAGAAGCTTTCAATGTGTCGCTCGCTTTAGCGCTTTCAACCAGTTATGATGGTATATAATGCAAGAAAATAGCCAAATCTGCTACTAGAATAACACTACATGTATGTTACAATGGCTGACACCGCAAGACTTGCATCAGGCGAGGCGTCTCACTGTAGCCACAAATCATGTCTCACGATTTGTGGAGGAGGGGGGATGCACAGACGAAGAGAGTAGAAAGTTGGACGTTAGTTTCATTCAGAGGCTCACATTCGGTCGCCTTCACAGAGAAATGGGCGACATGTTAACTTGTTTGCATGATATTAGCATCATGTTCGGATTCTTCTTTCACATCAGAGGCTTGTATAATGGCGCAAACACAGTCTGTAGGGGAAGTGCAGGAGGCTGAGCAGCGGTGAATTCTACCACTGATATCGCAATCATGTGACGAGATATTCCAGAAAAGAAAAGCGCTGTCACTCACTAGCTTCCAATATGAAAATAACGGTTTCTGAGGGTCTTCTTGAATGTGTCGTTTGATGCGGACACGATTCGCTAACCTCTGTATCGCCTTCCAGACGGTGCTACTTTTATTGACGCCTATGAGAGGCCCTGCAGCAAGCTAAAAATTATTTCGTAGTTGAGAGCCTCTATGGGTCAAATAAGAATCTGCGATATGGCACCGCTGTATGTATAAAGAGACACGATAATAATAATAAAAAAGCAAAATAAATAAAGCAGACTACGATGGCGCTTCAATCAGTTTCGCGGCAGTCAAGAGCAGGAAAGTATATATGGCGTTGTAACGGTCTAATTGAAGGTTTCTAAATGAACGGTTTCTATTTTTTTTTTTTTCTGCGGCCTCATATTTGTCCTATCATTAAATTACTGATAAGTGAACGTAACAAGCTGGGATTCAGTATTCACCGCGACAGAAGACACTTCTTCTGCTTGCCACGGGTGTCATCTTCTCTAAGTATAGGAAACTGTGCGGAAACCACATCTTATGCTCGTTATACCCAAATATGAGGAGTACTTTTTCTCGAATGACACAACGGACGGGTTGACACCATAAAACGAATTTTGGGGATAATGACTTGGAGGAATATCTCAAAAAGAAGTTCTAGGCTCACCTCTACGTATGGATGCGGGCCCTATGGCCGGTACACCACCTGCAGGAGCGGGGCCGCTGCGTATTCCCTTATATTCTTCGTAGCGAGCGGACAGCCTTCGTACCAAGCCCTCTCCTCGCCTCGCAGAACCAGGTTGGTCCTGGTCTTGGTCCTGTACGAAACTTCTGGGTCTAGAATGCGGTGAGGGAACGTCGTAGCCTCGAGGACCGGGACCGTAGCCAAAGCCGTCGCGGAAGGAGTAGCCAGTCAGAGGACTGCCCTTGCGAATGTTGTCGTCGCTTCGTGAAATACCTCCAAGTTCTATGGGCGGGTCTTGACACCTTTATAAGAAAGTGTTATGGATGACTTTTTTAGGCAACCAACGCGAGAACCGTCTGATCTCACGCAACTGTTATGAGCTATCTGCCTGTGACGGTACGGACAAGTTAAGCTCTAACTTGTCGTCTTAACACTTTTTACCTAGCTAGCATAAAACGCGATCATTTCACTTATCCTCACCCGCCATGGTCGTCTTCATATCCTGCATTAAGATGCTGACCGTGGAGATCTTCATGGTAGGACCGGGTTTGCTGAGCACGTTCCTCTTCGTAGGGTCCTGCGCTGCGTGACCTTCTGTGCTTTTGTCGTAGATCTACGACGGCGTACTCTTTGGGATCCCGGTTCGCGTGCCGTTTCATGTAGATGATTTTGTCGTCGCTATATCTAGGGTCGTCGCGTTGATCATCGGCCTGCTTTGTGTGCCGAGCATAGTGTCCCTCTGGCGGATCTCTGGATTGTAAATGGGATAGGATTGGATTGACAGGACATACTGCTTTTTGAGACAGAATTTAGTTACTCTGACGCTGACAAGGCACTGAAAAAGTAGAGTTTGAGACAAACTTTGTATCATGCTCGAATCCTTTGTTGACGAAGCCGTTGGAGCGTTGCCCCCCGACGTCAGCGGAGTTGAGGCGAATTCTCGGAATCTTCTGGACGAATTCAGGCACTGTAGGCTGTCGGCTGTAGGGGGACTCTTCCATTTCCTCTCCAAAGTATTTTCCCCCAAATCGCTCATTTTTAGGCTCCTTTGCATGGACGCTCTCGAAGACATACTGCGCACGCCACAGATTTTTAGTGCACGCATTCCAGATACATTCTTAGCACTGCAACGGTTCTAATAATGAGATCACATTGACCTAGGCACCGTAACCCAAGGGACTGGCATAAAACTGTGACAGATAAAGGTATCCGTGGGAAAACAAGGGGTAGGGCGTAGGTCATCGTTACATGCCCCTAAGATGTATGAGCGACGTCAACGCGTACGGACTGTTCAAGCGAAACTGGTAGTTTTAGTCTGGTAGTTTTTAGTATATTTCAGTTTAAACTGATGTGACACACAATGTCTTCCTCTTTTCCTCATCAGTTTACAAAAGCATATGAAGCGTTCTTTTCTGCAAAGGACTCGCTATATATAGCTGGGTGCTCTTTGGTTATTCGTGTGGCTGGTGTTCCATATATTACTATCTTTTCATTCTTTTTTTTTTTTAGGATTCCTGCAGTGGGGCTTTTAGAACATTGCCGTTAATGCCGGCAAGACTTCATTCAAACACGTTCCAAATTTAGTATGTACAAGACTCTATTCCATACCTTGAATGCTTTGTCGACTACTCCTTGGATGTCCTTCTCTTCCTCTAAGCGATTCCGCCTTTGACTGGAACATGATACAAAGGCAACCTAGAAAGAAACTCTTTATTTATGACTGAACACTGTAGTTGCCGTGATTGTTTTAAAGGACCCGGGACACAAATTTCTCTTGTACATTTTTTGCTTGAATATAGAAGAGGGTAAAATATAAAATTTCCGGGCGAAGTTTCTCGACTATTGGCCGGGTTGTTTCTTTTTAAATGAAGCGCTCCGTAAAGCGCTAGGCGGCTCCTCCTTGCCCTCCAGAGGAGAAAGGTCGTGACGTCAACGCTCCTTTGGTACACTTGTCCCCCTGACGGCATAACGTAGTACTGCTGTACTGGTTTTAACATCATTTGAACTCATATGTAACTTGTCAAATAATTTTGAACTGCTGTTTCTGACCAATAATTACAGCCACTGACTCTCTTACTGACATTGCTGAACCTTTCTACGATGAGCCTACAGGTGATTCGCGTCCTCAAGTCACCTAGTAGCCAGAAATCCATAGCGCGAGCCACGAGCTCGCTTCCATTTTGCGAGTGGCGTTTACGCGTTCGTGTAAGTATACCTAAGATAAGACGCTAGAAACAAGAGACTTTGAGGAGGAGCAAGTCCGGTGAAGGGTGGGATATGGAGAGGCCCTATTCTCAAGGACGGGACAGAAAAAGATAAAGATTGTGATAAGGCGTTCACTGAGCAAATATATAAGGCGATATCGTTGCTGTTTGCCATAACAAGCGTGCGCAGATGATAGTGAGTAGTAGCACTTACTTTGAGGATCCACCCAACAGCAAAGTAGCGCGAAAAGTAAAGTAAAAGAAAGAGATACGGCAGAGACCGATCGTCTTCGGGATTCGTGATGAAGAAAAATGCCTTTTCCTGAAACACTGGAATGTCAGTATTCCTTCAACATCGATTGGTTGATTGAACTCACGTAGTCATTGGCCAAGAAGTAGATGGAAACGCCGACGCCGAGCAAGATGGAAAGGACCACAGCTGCAGTGTACATCATGAATGGGGCCACCTTGTTGCACTGCAAATCAAAAGCGACGGGAAAGATTGAAAAGGCCGCAACGCTTTTTCATCAGCGTTCTACAAAGTGGCGGATCGAGTTATTGTCTTTGACACTTCCTGGAACACTAGATTCCTTTGCCTCTATCCTGTTCTGCGCATATTGGGAGCGAACTCCACCACTGGCGACACCGGCGCTGCAGTCGTTTTTAACGCTACGTAGGATCACGTGTTCACGTCTTCATACACTCTAAAAACAGAACTTCACCGCATAACACGGCGGTGACCAATCGCGGTTCCGAATGACATCTTTTCCTGACCCTATTTGCTGGAAACGGT
>JARGYV010101100.1:0-10436 GCA_029532675.1 Ornithodoros moubata | reverse complement strand
CCAGCTACTCTTTGGCCAACTGCCAGCCGCTCCTTCTCCAACGCTCGGCCATCGGCCATTGTTCGCTTGGGTCACCCTCTGCAGTGTCTCCGATAAAGATTATGTGCAGCCCTCAGCTAACTAAGGGGTGACGGACCTCCCGTTGAACTATAGCACAGGATTCCTCGTCCCACCTGCAGTCATTCGGGATGAAGTACTTCTCAATTAAGGGCTTGAGGTCATCTACGTGAATGGGACCACTAGAATTACTCGTTGCCATCAGTCCCACTGGTCAGCAAAACAGGCTGAAAGGCCTTTCGCTGCGTCGCTAAGCGGGTGAGTCCGCCTAAGGACAGGGTCTCCAACGCGATAACGGACCTGGCGTTGGTCCTACCAAGCGAATGGCAGTTGCGAGCCCTTTCTCGAAGATATCCCCGCATATCTTGCGTGTGATTGCCTAGGAAGTTCCACCTGCATTCGCAATGTTCTCGAGGGGAATACAAGCTCCCGACTGAGATTTAAGAAGGTGGATGTGAGGCCGGTCGGACAATTTTTCGTCGCTTTGCTGCGCGATTACGTCCTGACATTCCTACAGTCCATCTATATGAACACAGGTAAATTGAGCAAATTGAGCAATGAGAAGAAGCGAGTTGCAAAACGTAATTTTGGCACAATGACTCTTCACACCTCCTTGTGTTCAGTCATCTGCTCTGGAATGCACACATATACTCTGCCCACGATGAATAACAAACATCACACCAGACGACAGCTTACTATCGAATATTTATTCTCGATTTATTTTTTTGAACTTGCTGACAACATGATGTCAATAACTAATCTGAACTAATGTCCACTCCACAGACTAGCTGTGCCTCAAATCACAACTTCAAATGACTAGGTGTTCACAGCTGCTGCAACGAGTCTCTGGTGTACACACTGCAGGATTATTCGGCATATTTACAATATTTACAAATGCTATAAAACCATAAATGAAATGACATTTGTCCAATAATATGTATGTTTAAAGAAATCTACAAATATTGTAGGCTGCCCCAGATTTGACAGCTGTGTCCAATTGTCACCAAAACTCTTAACTCTCTGCAAACTCAAAAGCATTGCACAGCAAAGTTCACAGCATTCTTCACTCTCGCATGCTTTGTGAATCCTTCTTTTTTATATATATTAATGTAACAAAAGAAACATGATGGGAAAATGCAGCATATATGTTATATTCTACTACACACTGGATGAAAAATGACATGTTACGCCTGGGCTGGCTCTGAGCTACTTTCAACTGTCACTATCGTACTATCATTACCTCTATTGAAACCGTGCTTCAGCTTGCCTGCACAAGTGAGCACAGGTTACACACTTTTATACATTACGTAATCTCTAAAAAATTTAGGCATAACACTTGGCCACGAACAATTGACCTTTCCTTCTAGTATCTACCAAAATAAAAGGAATCCCCCCAAAAATTAAAAACGATGACAACACATACTGCTTTCCCATGCTCTAACACTTCCTTCTTCAATTTTTTAGTTACAGTTTGAATAACGCTGCTTTGATGGCCTGCCTGGTCACTGCTGAGAAACCCAATTCCATGACAAGCTTGTCAGGGTCCCTTGACAGGAGGCATACTAGATCGATAACATACGGCAGACCCTCATCCTCATGAACAATATAAAATGTTAAGAAAGGTCTTTTCTGCGCTATACTTTCTTACAGTGACAACTGAGCAAGAGTGTCAGATGCAAATTACACATGACGATTTCATTTGCTCCTGATAGGCCTCTGTTAGCACTTTATTTTCCTCCTGTATGGGGAGCTAGCCACATTTTCATGTAATGAGGGGCAATGGATAAAACTTCTGCTCTTCCTCCCCCAAAACTTTTTCTCTCCGCTACAAAAAGTTCGCTTTCTCTGTGTACACATGTTCCACTCAGCCTTGACGATGATGATGCACAGATGCAACAAAAGATACGACACCCAACCTCTAAAAGTGAGTGCATGCTCCTATATGGTGCATATGTTACCTGCACAGTGTTAAGACTCATATTTGCCACCTATCATCTTATTCATCAAACGAGGTGAATAAGCAGCTAGTGTTGTAATATTTCTGTTTGCAACCTGCGACAGAAACTGATCACACAGTACATACTTTGCACTTTGGTTGTAAATGTAGTTACGCTGTTTTGAAATATTCTATGCAGTACAGGTAGAGTAAAAGAAATGCATGTTCAGAGCTACCACGCGAAATTCAGGCCCAGGTTCTAGAGCACATGTCATCGATGTTGGCATACGTGGTATTTCTCCGCCACACTTCATTCATTACGCGCTGATTTTTACTCTCGTGCTCGATGCTGCTGGGTCGTTAAGAGATTTGATGTCGGTCTTCAAAAAGAAAATGGGTGCAATAAAGCAATAAAATGAACCATTTAAAACAAAAAATGGATTCACAACCCTTGAGGAACACCAATAAACAATTCAAAAGGAAGAGTAACCAAAGTGACGTTGGTTTTAACGAGAAAACAACTTGACAAGGTCGCTACACTTCCTTCTTGCGTGGAGAGACCCACGAAAAGTGTCGGGGGCAATCAGTCCTCTGAGTTCGGCGCGATGTGCCCGCGCAGGTAGACGTCGTCGTAAAGGTGCCCAAAGAGCTCGTCGTCTTGCCGATGAATGGCTTGTCGGACGTTGCGAATGAATTCTCGTTTCGACATTTTGTTCTTGATGTGAGGGCTGCTGAGGTCAACAGAGAGCATGATGAGGGAGAAACAAAGGATGTAGACCATATCTGCAAAGAAGGATTCCTCAACAGCTCAAAACAGATGTCGTCTGCATTGAGCAGTGACATGAAAAGAGCTCTCAAAGCACTCATTCACAGAATTCTAGTTACAAGACCTGGCACAAAGTATGAACTCTGGGCCTGGTCTCGAGGTTCTAGGAGCTCTGGGGACTCCGAACTCGGAAAACCTGCTTTTCCTAAGAGACAGAGACAGTACAACTCAAAAAGGAAGTGAATATCTACCTGAGCTGAGTCCCAAATGAGGATTGCAGCTGCAAAAGCGCCGAGAAAATTTTTCTAACAGAGCCCTGAGGTAGTTGTTTTGTGTGTTTGGCGCCTGCAAGCTTCTGAAGAATCGTCGCAAGGCTTGAGGCAGGAACAGGTTCTCAAAGTTCTGTAACTCAATCAGGTGATCCAGCACTTGGCGCCTTCGAGGGTCGCTGCGGAAATATGCAACCGGCTATGAAGCTCTCGAAAGGTGCAAAACGACGTATACAGTCAATTCACGAATGTTTTTATACTTTGAAAACCCCTGTTGTTTGTGAATAGAACATTCTGGTGCTTAATTCTTCAATTGCAGAAAAAATCTTTCAACTCATGACCTGGTGTGAGGCCTCACCTTTTCTCTAAGTAGATGCGCATTTGGCGTGAATTCAGGAGATTGGTGTAATGAAGGAACCTTGCAATTTCTGTCGGGACGTCCTTGACAAGGCCTTGCTTGATGAAATATTGCATTCCCTGCACGATAACACAGAATAGATGCAGCACACGAATGGCTGCCAGGCAGGTTACTGCCAAGATCTACAATTCGTTTTGTCCTTTGTTTATTAGTGTGCAAAAATATATCAAGGACTACTATTGGAGCTTTACATAAAGGGAGGAAGGATATACAGGTGAACCTTGATACAATGAAAGCCTGATATAGCCGAGATTTTATTGTCTTAGAGAACCATTACCTTTTTTTTTTTAAATGCCGAAGTCGTGAGTACATGCAAAAGGAGGCAGCGTTTCAAATAAACATTGTGCACACACCATAGCCCATTATCCTTATCTTCACCTTCCACAAATCTTCCCATTGGCATCAATTTCAGTTTCGTGCAAGAACTGATGCAAGCACTTTTGCCCAATTTTTAAAAGAAGAATCATAACATTATTGGGAAGCCACTTAATCAAGAACCTTACAAGAAAATGCAGTGACTTTCTTATATGTTTTCAGAAAACCCTTTCAAAATCATCAAAAAAATATTTACAACTAGTTTTTTTATCGCCAGAGATACAGAGTTTTTTTAAACAATGATGGTAGGGGCCCAAAATGGGCTCTTCCGGAGGAACCCTTGCGGGTGGCCCCAAACATGCTACAAAATGTTGAAAAATTTTCTGCAGCATTTTTCACACATATATTTAACTGAAAGTCTTGCCCGTTTCCCATGGCTTTGAGGTTTTGGATAAGGCGGACGGGCTGGTCTTCAAGCATCACTGTGCCCTTGATACTAAGACGGTTCATGTGGTCCATGCTTTTGCACCTGACCTTTTCGGCATTTGAAACTGTGTGAAGCTGTGCGGAATGCGAAGCTGAAAATTAATCCCCTCTACCAAACCACGGAGAATCAACTTTGACTGGTGGGATGACGCCCGAAGCTATGGGGCCTCCAGGAACTGTAGTCATACGGCACAATAGAACCGCACCAGCAGAAAAAGAAAGTAGGCACTGTGTGTCCCAAACACAACCATGTTTGTTGCCCTGAATAGCAGATGTCGAAAGAGGAAAGTTCTGTCTGTGGAGAAAAAATTATAAAAGTTGTATCGCGCAAGAGCAGAAGACGGATGCCACCAAGCAGTAGGCTAAATCTTAGCGAGAAGAGTCACTCGGCTAATCAAGAGGGTGCCAATGCATGGATTGATCTCCACCCATGCCTGCAACATCATGACAAGGTATGACATGGCAGACATCTACAATGCGATGCTGACGAACGAGGACTCCCTTTCCAAATGGTGCCAAATGGAATTGTCTAACAAAGGGGAACAAAAGGAGAAGGCCATCGGTGCAGGAAGCAAAGTAAGCACAGATTGGCCATGTTATACTTTGTATAAACATCGACGGGTCCAATGATTGAACTGATACTGATTGTTTAAAAAAGGCAGTGGCAGGTATATTGGTATACGAAACGTATGGTATGCCGCATTTTTACGAGCCGCCCAGAGCAAGACAACATGTACTTTTTTCTCGTCCGTATCAAGCTTTGTTTTTATTCCCCTGGTTGATCGTTACTTCTGTTACCCTGCAAATGTCTGATGTCATGGTTGCAGATGTTATGTGATGAATAGAAGCGGCGTGCGTGCTTGGGACTGAGCGACTCCCAATAGAACGAAACACTTGAGACAACGAAAAAATCATGTTCCCCTCCAATGGGGAGCACGACAACTGATCTAGAAGATAAAGCAACGCGAACAGGTAACAGCTATAGTCTTTACCACCTAGATCAACATGTCAGAGACTGGCAGGTGTATTCCAGATGAGCATACAGGGCTTCACAGCCTTAAGAGCAACGCAGGAGTGTATGGTCTGCGGCTGCACCAGCGCCACCAAACAGGACACACTGTGTTCGAGACCAGCTGCAGTTATCACCTCACCATGACAGTTCTGTCAGACATATTGATGGGCATGCTTCACTCACCTTCTCCTGTGCCATCTGGCATCCTATATCAAAGTGACCAAAACCAGAGTTCCACCTCTTGGCTATACTTTCATTCATTCCTTGAGATAAGTTCTTATCAATACAGAGATATAATCAACTGCTGATAAAACACATGCCATCCACAGGTTCAGTACAAACCAGATACCAGAGGAGAAAGCGAGTAAAATAAGCCCATGAATGTAAAATAGCAGTTGTTAGGTGGCGACTGTGCGCAATTGAAGTCAGACTTGGACCCAGTGAATCCCATTTAACTGTGCTGGTATCTAACTGCAGAGTATGTGTTCCTGCATTCCCTTTAACACTGTGCAACGCTTACCATTTCCTTGACAGACAGACAAGAGAGAAAAGACCTACCAGCTCTGCGTCTGCATTGAATGTCACTGTACCCTCGTCCAGCTGAAGGTACAGACGTCTGTACGAAAAGCCGGGACCTTTCGGTTCTTTGTAAATACTTGTGTAGCGCCACTGGTTGACACACAGGCTGAAACCATAAACGCGTCAATAAGCAAAATAATATGAGAAGCGTGTATGTTACTTGCTTATCTGTGAGTACGCGCGCACGAAAGGCAGTGAAATTAACAGAACAGATAAATGAATGGGCAGATGTCACAGGAACTTTTGTAACTTACCTGTGCCATAAAACTTCGTCCTGTGCAAGTCCTGACCACACGCAAGAAGCTAAACACAGATCAGTGGCATTCAGATGGGACAAAACTGCCAAGCTCAGCTCTGGTGGCCAACTTGCAAGGTCCGGAAACCCTAGAAAAGGGAGTCCAACGAAAACCAAATGAGTGGCACTTCCTGGCAAAAGACATAGCAAGCGGCGCTGGCAAACAGTGGCACAACATGTTGTTGCCGGAGCTCACCTTCACGATGTCCATCTTCATTCTCCTCTGCATTTTCGGATACCTTTTTGAGCACTTGTCCCATCTAAGACGAGTATTACCTAAAACGTTCACACATTCGATCACAACGATGCCGCGAACTAAGGTGACAAGCCGTGCACCCTCACACATGATTTGTACTTTAATCAGAAACCCTTCCTTTGCAACGATCGAGGTGCGTCGCAGGGATAAGGCCACATAAGAGACAGGAATCAAGCAAGGACCAAGCCTCGTCAGCAAAGTCACGGTTCTGATCCAACACTGTATGTGCCGTATTTACTCCACTTCTACATGAAAATACGTGCCGCACTTCCATCAACTACACTTGCTTACCAATATTTACGCAAACAGCGATGTCCCCGGTGAATTTCTCATTTGTATCTCGTTACTGTGCTCGTAAACACGAAGAAATAGAATCCTAGCTCCATTTATCCCCGACAATTTTGAAAGCCATCGCGATTTTTCGTCCCACTTCTCACGAGATGGCGCTGACTGGATGACTGTTTCGACTGTTCAGGGGACGTAAATTTGGTGTGTTCCTGGTAATCCTTGACAAGCCCCTTTACTTTTGTGAATATTTTATTAACGACCACAGGATTCCAACTTCGGGATCCACCGGTGGGGCCCGTTTGCATAAAACCACTCACTTCAGATGTGACGTCAGGAAAACGTCAGTGCGGGCATTTTAAAGGGCAGTAAACTGAGCCGAGCTGCGCTTCAGATAGCCCCCATAGCGGCTGTTTGTGCTAGGAGTTCACGCGCTGGTCGTGGAATTAACGATACGTATGGCTACCGGTGATATAAAAAACAACTTGAAAATACTCAGTGCCGAAATCAGGAGCGTCAAAACGCCGGCAAACATCGTGAATCTTGATGGGTAAGCTGATACGGTGGGCGTCGTCAGTGCAACACCTGGTCTTGTGATAATAGAGACTGTTGCTACCACTGGTTAATCTTAAAAAGCATCATGCGCTTACTTGTTTACGGTCGGGAACTAGTGATGGGATACCGAAGTCGTGCAGCCAAAAGTGCACCGGTTGGTATTCTGCTTGGTGTGGAGTTATTTTAGTAACACGTGAAATACGGCGATGAGTCGGAGACCTTTGGTGCCTAACGTGGACCTGTTAACGTTGTGTATCATTACAGGATGCATACAGGAGATGTGGACACCTACCTTCCCATTTACGACTACATTTTCGAGTGGTACAGCTCGAAAATTGCTGCGGAACTTCTACAGAAAGACCTGAAGCTTCCACCATACGATCACGACAAAGCGAAGTTCGTAGAAACCATGTATAGGATACTGAGAGAGATCTTCCAATGGAGGCCACCGTTAAGCACGACACAGTTTCTAAGCACAGGCTTTGCAGAGAAGAAAGTGAGTAGGTGAAGCTCCACACTTAACTGTAGAGTGTAGCTAACTGGGTGCACTCTTGGCTGTTTATGTAGATCATTATGTGTGCAGACATAATCAAATTAGTTAAGGAATACAACGCCACACTCCACAAAGGAATAGGTCATGCTGGCTCTCTCAAGCCCAAAACGCCAAAGACCCATGTAAGTTTTCTTGTCGACATACTGCTAAATTTTGATGTGTGCTGATTTGCTTGAATGGTATAGTGCATCGAAGGTATATGAGTGTTTGATAATTATTTTCAGGCAAAAACCATCCAGCCTCGCTCTCAGAATGTACGTCGCTCATCAGAAAGTGGCAGAGGTAAGACGATTAAATTCTAATTGGTGACATCTTGGCATGTGTGATTTCATATACCAGCGAGATCTATATATCTCGTATTTTACCAATATCGTTAACAAGTCATTCGTGTAAAATTTACGAACATATTATATGTCGATACATGAGATTATCTGGAAAATAAGTTTCTTCGTCACTCAATGCAGCTTTGGAAACTAGTTTCTGCAGGACTAATAGAAGTGGTTAATGATTTTTCCAGTGCACTTGACAGAGGGACTTCAAGTTGATGTTATATGCCTAGACTTCAATAAAGCATTCGATAAGATACTGCACATTAAACTCAAAGATAAACTGTTGCACACAGGCTTATACATACATAGTATCCTGCGGATTGCTTCATATCTATCATTGCGCATATAGTATGTAGAGATAAGGAACCATACGTCATTCCACATACCTGTGTCGTTGGGTGTCCGTGAAGGGGTCCGTACTGGGCCCATTGCTATTTTTAATTATCATTAGTGGTAGACTTGTGTTTGTGCTCCTGGTACAATAAGAGTATTTGCAGACGATTGTAGTATGGCCTATTGTCCCACACAACTGTAATGACCAACTGTGTTTATTGCAGTGTTTAGAGAAAACTACTCAGTGGTGCTCTGACTGGAGCAGGAGCATCAATTGTACTAAAACAGTGTTAGCACATATATCAAACCAAAAATCTGTCAGGCAGCATGAATACGTGATACAAAGACAAGAAATTTGAGAAATACTTGAAAAATTTCAATTACTTTGGTGTGACATTATTTTGTATTTTAAATGGGCAAACATACTTGAAACGAAGTTAATAGCCTCTACATCAGTCATCCGTCCAGTATTGGAGTATACAAGCATATTCTGCTATCCACGCGCAGTTATCTTGAAACATAACATACAGAAGGTTCAAAGGAGGGCAGCTAGATTTAAAATGTCGAACTATAGTGACAGAGCATCTGGGTCGACAATATTAGAGTACCTGAAAATAGATACTTTGGCAAACTGCTGCAAAGCAGCCATGTTCATGTTTTACTTTACCATTAAAGAGCGAAAGTAGACATTGCCAGGTATACATAACCTCCCAGCAGTTTAGGGCCAACAAACATGTTATGACAAACCTATCACACCATACATAATATGACTGGACACCTTTAAGCACTCGCTTTTCTGCAAGCAGCTGAACTTAGCATCTGCTGTGAAACTAGCTAATGTAATACATTTTGTATAGTGCTTTGTCACTGTGCTTCTTTCATTATTTTGCTTACAACAACAGTAAGTTGAAATCGTCTGATTATGTCTGATGTTGTAGCTCTTGATGAACTCCTTGTAACCAGTCTCTGTATGTAACCAACAATACGGGAAATTAATAAATGAATAATGTGCAGTATAATGATTCTTCCCTTTTTCACTCCCATTTTTTAGCAGTTGCCACCCAGCCTCCAAAAGCAGCTCTCAGTGGAAAAGTAAGGATAACAGAAATGTGTTATTTGCACATAACCTTCCAAAGTGCTTAAAAATTTTAGTAACTCTTTTGTGCTTGTTAACGAAGTGACATGAGTTCTGTCGTACACCATATTTCGTAAACACTCTGATTTTCTGATTCACCAATTTTCTGAGGCTGTAATTTCTTCCTTCAACGCATAACGGGAGAACCGGCACGATGTGAGCAGTTGCTTTTTGTTACAAAGACTCGTAATATTAAATTTCCTCTTTCATATTATGTCATGTGCGTGTCCCTAGGAACACCACTTAGCAATGAGCTACCTGTAAAAGAAATTGTAGAAATGCATGTTCTGCTTCATTCGCAGATTGACGCTTTGCTGCTCCACCTGACTGAAGTACAAAATAGTGTTAAGGCACTAAAGGAGCAAATGCTTCTGGTGATGAACCAGACAGAATCCATGTTAGACAAGGTGCTACCCGTTGTCACGGAGATCGTCGAGGAACTCAACAGGAGAGAAGGGGAGAGAGAGAAGAGCCTTGTCGAGTCTCAAGACAAGGATTCCCCCCAGGATGAAAGTTTTGAGACCACACCGCCTCAAACAGAAGGTGGGTGCACCCTGGTGAAGTTTTTCAAAATCGGTTTCTGTTCCTTTCTGTAGCATGCTTCAGAAAGTGCACCGGAACAGCACAAATATTCCCTAATGCATGTAGCTTTTTTCTTTTGTTCTGGTGTACCGACAGGTGAGGCTGTACAGTAGTGTACGGCTGTGGAAAGGAAAGTAGAGGTTGACACGTGAGATGAAATTAAGGCATTTTGGTGAATACAATTTTTTTGTTTGCAGTTGTGCATGAAATCCTTTGCAGAAGCCTTTGGCAGCTTCCTTTCCATTGTTTTCCTCTTTCTATTTTTTTTTTTTTTT
>JARGYV010101073.1:0-16848 GCA_029532675.1 Ornithodoros moubata | reverse complement strand
GGAAATCTCCGACACACGGTGCCAGTGACAATGTTTACCTCCCCCACATTGCTACCGTCCTCGACCGGGATCGAACCCGCGATCTTGAGCGCAGAGCGCAAAAGCCATGCACGTTACCTCTGCGCTGCCGAGGGCGGCCCTCCCGTGATACGTCCTGTCTTGAAAAAAAAAAAAAAAAAAACGTATTATGCTAGAAACGCAATTATCAGATATAAAATTTTGTAAGTTCTTTGTGTAGGGAACTTGCGAACCTTTCTATTGTCTTCTGCTGCCCATTGCTCCTTTCCGAACCAGAGAAAAATAAAGCACATGTCCGTTTATCGTACAAATTGTGACTGTGTCTGTGAGGACTGACCTGTGCGACTGTGAGGAACAGCTGCAAACAAGGATGCACATTTTAATATTACACCTGTTCTGGCTAAAATGAAGAATAGCAGAAACCCTATGGCTGCACTAAAGCAGACCTATACCATGTTATCGTCTCCATACCAGCATTGCTTTTGCTGGCATGACGGCGCTCAATCTATATACCTATTTAGGCTGCCCGTGCTGGCAACGAAAGATTGCTTTACTATCATTGCTTCGCTTATTTCACATTCCTGGACCTTATCGACATCCTGTCTCCCATCACCGCGGCCACCATCAACCGCACCATCGTCTGCCTCATTATATTCAAGACATGACTCGACTGCAATGGGCTAGCGCTCTTCTGGAACAACGAAAAACCTCCCCCAATCATTGTCATAATTTAATTATTGTTGTTTTTGGGAACATCATGCTGCAAAATTATGTGGCCTCACTCATAATCATCTTGTTTTCTTGTTGATGTTTAAGCTCGTGTGGAAATGTACTCGCAGTATGCTCGTTGTCTAAGCTGCGTCTCAATACTTGCTTATTCTCCCCTCTGGTAAGCGATCTTCTCTCAATATTTAGTCTTTTCGTTTTCTCTTTTTTTTTGTGCCCGTTCTTCTCCCATACCGCTCGTCAACATCCAGAACGTCAGTTGCCAATGGTGACCGTGGGGATGTCAGTACTCACTCGGTACTAAGCTCTTTCGCGAAGTGCTGACCTGTCTAATGTTAACCAGAAGCAAGAAAACGGAAAAAGAAAAGAAAAAGTATACTGATGCAGTATTTGATATCTCTGCATATTCGTTTGTATTTCAGTACATCCTGATTGGTCTTGCACAGAACAAAAGTCACGTCCATTGACAAGTACTGCCGATAACACATGTGGTCGATGTTTTCGCAACGTCAGCGTTCCAAAAGTGCCATTGGAAAATGCTTTGTACAAAAAGGGACTACCTATACCTAGCTTTCTTTCTTGCTTTCTCTCAGGCATTTTTACGATCATGATACGATTTTTCATCTCGACTCAACTACGCCATTCATGTATAACACTTTTTGCCTTACTGTTGCTCGTGCAACACAAGGTCGTAGCAGATATTTGGTAAAGTGAAGCGGAACACGAGTTATATCGTGTGTAGAAAGTTGGGAAATAAGTGATGTAATGAGTCTGGTCGTATCTAGGAAGGAAACTGCACGGTGTCGGGTAGAACTACGACAGCGGGAAGATGAAGCAACCATGCGCTTGGCGAGTACTATCTCTGAGTACTGTTATTCACATTGTAGATTGTGCAAGAAGACTGAAGTCCGTATTCTTTATCCCGCTCAGATATGCTGTACTGAAAATAGAGGAGCTGTAACGGAATTGCGTACGCTTTTATAGCTGAGCAGACAATCGGAGTACATCCGGAATCCGCTCTCAGTAGTGCTGGACGTTAAACTGAACCTCAAACAGCGAAAACTTTCTTGTCTCCCTTCAGAACGTGACTGGTAGCAATTTTCGCGGATTATGGAACACCGACCGCTCATTCCAGCAACTACGCACTTTCCTTTGCATCATCTAATCCACGCGTTTTACCAACTACTTTTAATAATAAGCATTCGTTTATGGAACATGCGAGTAGTTTCGTTTTTGCTGAAATTGTACTCAACATCGCCAGTGCATCAGTCTACCTCCTCCCTCCATTTTCCACTCGCTTGCTTCGGTCGGGCGCCGGAGTGTTGCACTGAGCGAAAGTCATGTCACTTTAATGTTTCGTAAACATTTGCTCGCACTGTACCTTACGGGACGTAACCTCTGGAACATGGAAACATAACCTCTTAAGGCAGGAACGAATAAAAGACTGGTGTCATGACTACAACAACAACAGATACTATAACGATGGGGTGTTTCACAGTTCCAGAAGCGATAGCATACCCCACTGAAATGTGTTTGAACATGGGAAATGAAGATTGATAGTGAGAAAAAAATACCGACCCAGATCTAAAGCTCCACTACTCCACTTTCTCACTACAGAAATAGTGTCGAGGAGGGGACTCTGCACAAGACGCTCGGGTCCGTTCTGAGGGATATGTATGTCGTGTTCTTATGCGCGTGAACAAGAGCAGTAAGGCAGTGAATAGGTTTATTTGCCGCTGGCCGACGAAGTGATCGGGATGGTGCACGAGAGCCCGGTCATCGGCTCGGTGCGCGCTGTAGTGGTGCCACGGGCGTCACAGATAAATAAAATAATAAATGAAAATGCCGATTAGGTCCTTCACCGACAAAGTTTATTAGAAAGCACAGAAGCTTAGCGGGCCTACAGTCGACAATACTCAGGAATAACACTAGAAACGAGAATACAGGTACCTGTTTTCACGACGATAGAGGATGTTGGGTCCCGTTTTTTCATGATATCTGTAAATTTCAGGATTTTCGCCAGCGTTGTGTGTGTGGGGGAAAAGACAAAAAAAAGGGCAGCTTAGGAATGTAAGTTACAACATCGACGTTACTTGGCTACCCCACGACACGTGTATGAAAATAAAATGATATACGAATGAATACAAAAACGCGAGGAATTCACCTCATGTCTAGACTAATTAGTAATTACTAGTGAAGCAAAGAAAAGAAAAAAGCTAGGACAGAAAATAGAGAGAAGAAGATTCATCAGTCCACAGACCATTGCAAGCGTTTGCTTGATTCAGTGAAAGACTAAACTCACGTACAGATCCTGTGGCAGTATTACGTTATTTACACTATCTCATGTTGCATATACACTCTTCGTTTCCTTTTTCTGCGACGCCATGTGTGTTGCGGTGTCGAGATTCAGAAGGCAGTCAGCCCGCTTCAGGTCTACGCTCATACAGATGACAGAAACCAGGGAAAGCAGATGACATGGTGGCTAAAATGGAGAGGATCCTCCCGCAACGCCCAGCTATTAAACATCACAGCAATGGTGCCAGTTTTGGGATCTTGCTGATTATTCCGCAATCCCTATCTCCAAATTTTCTTTCTCTCTCGTGATACCATTTTGTAACACTAGAACAGGAGCTCCAGCACCATTTCGAGATAATGATATTCATTTTGGCTCAGAGTCCCCTCCAATCGCCACTCTTCATCGGAGTTCGCGAACAGAGTAATCGAGCTCTATTACGCAATTAAAAGACAGAATGGAATCCGTCCCGCCGCGAAGGCAATTTTTCAAGATTAGGAACTACTTCTGGACTTGGTGATCGTGTCTGAAGAAATTAATGGCCAAGTGTCAGTGCTGCAGACGACCGTTAAAAGATGGACGTAGTCTATGCAAGGCTTTTGCTCGGTCCAGCGTTGCGGTGAGAGGATCCCCTCTTTACTGGCAGAAGAGATTGAAGGTGCGCAGTTTCATAACGCGCATCACTGCTCTTTCTTGATAGAAAGATCTTATTCCAACTTCTCTTGCTGAGGCCATTTTAAATTCTCTTTGTTCTTGACAGGTAAAGACCGGCAGTATGAAAACCTATTTCGTGCATTCACAGGGAAGAGCCTTGAACATAATGCGGGACGACAGCGCGGATCAAAAAGGGCTTCCTCTGTAAGGTGTCATAAAATCCTGTTTACGTATGTTCGTTCATGTGGCCTGCTGCTATGCTGTATATGTAGGTGTACAGCAAATCAGCTCGTGCGCATTAAAGCTTCGCATCCACCTGTATACGTCGGAGGTATCTCACCAGCGCACTCAAAGCCCGTTGCCTGTTGCGGGGTCTCTCTCTCCACGTGTGTCTTGTGTGACGCACGAATCTGCCTCGCTTTTCGAGTTGGTAGCATGACTATATAAGCTGAATGGCACTGAATGAACTACTGAATCGGCATACAATATTTCTAAGCTCACGATATGCATATAAGAGCACTACGACATATTCAGCGGAAAGAGATTCCGGTCGCCAAATAAGGCACAAACGACTCATTCAGTCCTTATTTTTAAACGCTCTCAGTGCGGCGCATGTGGCGATTCCTTGTAGTGTCACGCGGGAGCTTCGTACACAATGTGTTTAATGCACTTATATTCAGACCACATAAGCAGCAGTCAACCGCTTCGTTTTTGGCGCAATCTTAAGTTATCACATTCATGGTCATCACCCATAACATGTCAACATTATCGCATCAACGAGTAACACCACTAACATCACATCTGTTTACATCGAAATCTATTCGTTGTCTCACACTCATGATATGCAACGTAAATGCACACGTGCGTGCAAATGGTTGAGTATTAAAGAACGGACGTGCATGAGGAGCTGCGCTTCAGCGTTCAATGAACAACAGAAATGACACAGTACCTTGCCCGCTACGCAGCATGAATGAGGCTCTCTACACACGAGAAACAATGTAAGTGATGAAGAAATAAAGAAAGGAGCGGAAAAAAGATAAGAAAACGGCAAATAAAACAAGACAAGCAAATAAAACGGCAGAATAATGAGCTTTCAGAGGCAACACAGTCTCTTGCTAGATAGTTGTGTCAAATGTGAATATAAATCGTCAAGTGTACGTGCTATTTCCGGCACCAAGAAATATTTTTCGATGTCCGTGCTGGCTGAAGAGCGAGCGGTCGATATTCGGAAGTCGTTGACATTCTCTTGAGCTCCTTGCTCTGGAGTGTGGCCGTTCACGCAAGTAACAGAAAGGCAAGCGTCCAGAACACACACAGCAGTAGGGAATATCGAAAGGCGGGTCGCATATCCGGGCAGTGAAAACACTTTCGCGGATGGACCCCCCGCAGCCTTGCTGCTTCGCTTATTCTCTTCAAGGGCAGACAGTCTGAAAACATCTCTGCCAGTCCTCTTTCATATCCATTATGATGCTGATTTTGGTATGCTCTAGTACATTAGAATAAATAGGGAAGGCAAGAACGGCTTGTACAGAATATACAGTTAAGCATTCGGGGGTTGGAATTTTAACTATGCATGATACTGTGCAGAAGTGAGGCATAAATAATGCGGTGTGTTTAGGGAGCCATATTAACTGACGTGTGCATAGACTGGTCTTGCCAAAGTAGCTTCGGCACGTTAAGAAGGCGAAACTCGTCACTTATTGTCTCCTTAGATAAGCGGACATCTACACAATGTTTCTTAAATGAATAACGTCGTGCCACACTATGTAATCAGTACAGGTACTATATATATATATATATATAGTTGGAAATACAAGAGTCTGCTCAATCGAAGTTTTTTCTTGTACTCTGGTACGGGACATCACAGTTGTCAACAGACTTAATTTTGAGGATGTAAACAAAACAAAGTTAAACCGGAAAAGTTGGACGATCCCCTGCTTGCGCTCTTTTGCCCGAAGCTGACATTCTCAGACAGCTTACCTTTAACTTAACTGATACACCCTGCATTAAGTGTGCTCATAGTGCAAAGGTATTTTAAAGACATGTATATTATAGAGTAACTACCAGGCAGCATTTATCACTCTTTGTATTTTCGGTTATGACTGGGAAAAATAATCTAGACACATCATTCTCTTCACATACCCGGGACATATCCGTGCGTTATTAATCTAATAGACAATGTTGCTCTATCGTAAAGATGAAAAAATGAAGAAAAAGTTCTGTTTTGCGTTATACAGAAGAAGGCAGAAAAAGAAGGTGAAGTCCTTGGTCTTTCCGTACATTGTTAATGAATAAACAACATGCGTACGAGTAGACCATAGTCATCAGTACCAGGGTCATATTACAGGATAACGGATATAACTGCTTATTACAAAATCTGCACCCTTTAAACTCATTCTAGGTCATTCTAACAATAATCTCTCCAACGCACCAAACGCATTGCCCTGCTTATAACCGTTTTGTTGCCACAAGTTATTTTTGGGGCAATAAATCTATGCCTCGAAAATCAAATTCTCGATTCACGGCCAATCACGTCGTCCTCCGGCAAACTTAGAAGAGGAAACTGGCGCACTTAGCGGTCGTTGCATTGTTCACCCCCTTCATCCTAATCTATCTGACTTACTTCACGGCATACTATTGCCTGGGCAAAGCTAGAAAAAGCACCCAATCGGTTATGAGATGCTCCGAATGGGAGCCCCTTTCCCGCGTCCCTAGTTTTGTTCCAGCTCTCGTCTGAATTGACCAGGGTGAGCTGATTGTTCTTCCTTGTGTGTATGCCTGTCTATGGGTCATTGACGCCGGGCTGCTGGGGGACGGACAGACATGAAAAGCCAGTCCTGCTTCTGCTGCTGCTGCGAGTTCCAATCGTAATCACACAGCCGAGCATCCGGGGGATGCCTTATGAATCCTGGGGCTTCCATTTATTTGTTTGCTCGTCATTTTAACGTCCTCGCGTGCGCAAGGTTCTTGTTTTTTCTTTTCTTTTTTGCGTCAATGTTGTTTGGTGGGGAACTGTATCAGGTAATACAAATGTGATTTAATCACCGCGTACAATATTTGTCCTAATGAAATACTGTATGAATAGTATCATCATGTTGACCAAAAAGGAAACATTCTGGGGGTAACAGAGAGAAACATTTAGATATGACGTCTGCTTGTGTTTACACAAAACTAATATCGCACTGTGGTGAAACTATAGCGGAAGATATTCTTTCCTGTACAACATACTGTGACGTGGAGAGCGGGAATGCTGTATAAACGCGGTTACCACCGAATATAAACCGGGTAGCGAGTACAGGCACCAAGTTCTGTTCAAACCTGGGGATGATGGATGGATTTACTGAAATTCAGGGGAGAAACGGAGATGTAAGCGTGGAAAGTTCTGTGATGACGAGATATTCTTTGTATACTGCATCTGCACTGTCTTGTATAGCGCCAGGACAAATGTCGCGCTAAGCACGATCTCATCCCGTCATAAAAATATCTGCTTCCTGGAAGAGGCAGAGTATATTATGCAGACGACCACGAAGATGCAGTGTGCAGTAATTCCTTCGTCACGCTTGCCTGGCTTGCGTCGTGCGTGAAACAGAACTCATGCCATACTTGAAGCGAACGTTGCAAATCAGCGGAAACAGCGCGTTCTTCTGAGACTGGGAAAACACGACTCGGGCGGACCGATGGAGGGAACTCCATTTATATTTGGAAATGAGGCAGGAATTTCACAGGGCCCGGAATTTTAGCTGGATGCCGTTGCGGGAAGCCTCGCAGGGGACGAACAAGAGCAAAGTAATGGTCGCTCACAGAATAGGGTGAAGGAATGAGCGGGAAGGAGAGAGATATCATTTAATGGCGGGGTCCGCTTTATTTCTGATTACGGAGATTCCTCCGCAGGCATTTCATTAAGGGAAAGTGGGCGGCCAGAAATGAAGCAGGTGTCTGTACTGAAGGCAGACGCATTGTCTCCCTCTCCATTTACAAAGCGCGTCTCCCCCCTGATGTTATTCGCTGCTTGGGCTTCGATAGCATTGCTGGAACACGGCAAGAAAGACCCACTCGCTGCGAGATTCTTGAGAGGAAATGACGCTGGAACATCATTTCCACGGGGAAAACAATTATATATATATAAAAAGATCTGCACCTGTACCTTCCGTTTCAAAATAGTTAACTTGAAGTTGAGTCCCTGAAAAGATTGTGGTGAGACTTTGCAGACTGCGTTACTACAAATGCGTGCTGAGAGAAAAAAATGAGGGCGTAAGTCCGCGAGCATGCGGCTGGCCTCTCGAGCACGGTGACTTAATTTCGCTGCTGTTTTCCGGATTCCGCAAACGCGTATATATTACATAAGTTCATGGATGTTGGGTAGCTTGTTCATGATTATTGTGACTGAAAGCAAAGAGGAGGAGAAAGAGTGAAGCTGTGCCTGTATTTCTCCATTTTTTCACTGATGTAGAACCTTAGCAGATGACTTGATGCATCATGTTGAAGATAAAGCAGAGAAAGAACAAAATGTACGAGGAAAAGATCTGGGTGTCTTTCTTTTAGCCAAAGGTCATTGGTCGGCACGCGCACTTCATGTCTTGCGTATCGTATTGACAGTCGTTTCCTCAACGCATGGTATTGTGCGACCACTTCAAAACGCGTGTAATGTTAAGTGAAGAAAGAAATTATGGATCCTGCCGCACCAAGGATGTTCTAGGTCGCATATTCCATTGGCAGAAAGTCATACGTAACTTCGCTCAAAACAAAGAATGACTGCTACTAATGTGCGCCAGAAGCAGAAAGTGCATTTGGCGTCTACGATCGTTGGGTTCCAAACGTTCGATTTTCATTTGAGAAATTCATTTGTGCAAGCCAGCATTTTACCAATGATGAGCGTTGTGACATACGGAGTGGTAGCGGTAATTTCATGTGTACATTCTGCGCCACGTTCTTTCTGTACGTACGTTGATCTTCGGGGTGTTTTCTTAAGATTTCTTTAAGTTTTCTTTAAGATTTTTTGCTTGAATATTGAAGGGGTAAATGTAAAACATTCCTGCAAAGTTTCGCGACGATGTGCCGAGTTGTTTCTTTTTAAATCAAGCGCTCCATAAAGCGCCAGGCGGCTCCTCTTTGCCCTCCGGAAGAGGAAAGCTGTGACGTCAACGCTCCCTTGGTACACTTTTCCCCCTGTCGGCATAACTTTGTATTGCCGTACTTGTTTTCACATAATTTGAACTCATTTGCAGTTTGTCAAATAATGTTCATGAACTGCTGTTTCTGATCAATAATTGAGGCCATTGACTCTTTCATTGATGTTGCTAAACTTTTCTACGATGGACCTACAGGTGATTCGCGCACTCAAGCCTCCAGTAACCCATAAACCGCGCATGAAATCCATAGCATGAACCACGAGCTCGTTTCTGTTCAACGGGTACTGTTTACGCATTTCCGGTACAGCATGGCGGCTCCCACAAATAAACATTCCGGTGGGAGGAAATAGAATTTTCGAAGTTGAAATAGAAAACAACGGGGGCGTTTCCAGCGGTTAGACTGGTGCCTGTCATTTATTGCCTTCATCACTTTCGCTGTAAATGAGAATGAAATAGTTGATCCGCGCGTTGTCACGGGCCCTGAGCATATGGTCCTTTGCTTCCATGTCTACTCTCTTGCCACGTTTTCACAACGGAGGAAGCAGGTAGACACTTATCTTTTTCTTCCTTTCTTGACAAACCAGTTTGATTTTCATTGATGATCAGTTTGATACTATTTTTAGTGTATTAGACGAGCAACAGCTAGGTACAATGTACAATTTTCAAACGCACGGTTTGACCCTTCATGTGATTCATACTTCCTTTGTTTTGTTTTCTCTTTCTTTGTAGTTTACGTAATTACGTGCTTCATGTATTTATTTTTCATTTTTTTTCTTTTCTTTCCTTTTTTTTTTTTTTTTGTAAATTGCAACACTCCTCTGCGGTCGCTCATCCTTGCGGACTGTGACACTCGACCATTTCTTTATCTTAACGATGGGCCCAAAATAGTAAGGTTGTTTTAGACGTCGCGCGTTCGCATTTGATGAGATGGAATCTGATGAGATGGTCCTCAGTGAAATAACGTTCCTAATGATGCTGGAAACAGCAGCGTGCTGTACAGTGCGCAGGTACTAGCCCATTTGATACCAGTGCATAGCAAGACTGTAATTAATCTTCCGGGAATTTGCATGGAAGAGAAAAGGAATCATCATTGAGTGTTTTTCGGGATGTTCTCTTTTTTATATTCTTCTTGATCGCTTTCGTTATTAAGATCGATGCGAGGTCAACTTTCTCTTTACAATATTCTTTTCAAAAAAGCGTGGGTTCTCCCAGCTTCTTTCCACTACTCCTATGGCATATTAAATTTTTGCTGCTGACTTTTCCCCAAAGCCCTCTGGTGTACAACTGCACTCATACACAAATTAATAAACATCGTCGAACGTTGAACTCTGTAGATAGTGAGGCACTGAGCTGATGCAATATCGGAAGAGAAGTGGAAAGAAAAGAGAGGAAAGGAGCGCAATGAAAGGCTCGCAGATTTGGCATTTCATGGCACACTAATGCAGAAGACATCGTCAAAAGATTGATACATATGCCTTTT
The DNA here is from genome assembly GCA_029532675.1 of Ornithodoros moubata. Taxonomy (NCBI): domain Eukaryota; kingdom Metazoa; phylum Arthropoda; class Arachnida; order Ixodida; family Argasidae; genus Ornithodoros; species Ornithodoros moubata. Next base: position 6,548 of record JARGYV010101073.1, on the reverse strand, counting down.
TATAAATATAAGTGTCTAACGATGATAAGAAAGTGACGAACCAAGAATTTAGTTACATTTAATGGTACATATTTGCATGATATAATTTTTGCGAATGTTATTTGCCTTTTAATAAATCGTATTAATTTATACAGTGCACTGGAAAACGAAGAACGTGGGCTCTGAATATTGCCAACGAGTATTAAGTATTCCTGAGGGACAATTCATGGAGGATTGGAATGGGTTTGATGTGCGTCAAAATATTCTTCTTCCAGCGTTTTTTTTTTCTGCATTTTTTTTTTCAAAGCAGCAGTGGTACTGAGGGGCACCCTCAGTACCATTGCTGCTTTCGTTCCGATTTTGTCACTGTTTACGAGAGCTGGAACCATTCGATTACTCGCTTGCCAATGTGGTTTGTTATCCGGCTCTGCATTAAACTTGAAAGCATATTCATTCCATCACGAAATTGAGTCTCGGGTTGACTAACGACGGCTCGTAAAGTATTCGATGGGGCCTTTGCGTTCACCAGTGCTCGGGATGCATCAGCAGATGGTGGCGGGTCCCTCGCTTTCGTCAAAAGCCGCATTGCTCACGGGAGCGTGGAACCCCGAAAATGATGGAGAACACTTGCTGCGAAATTAAAGTCCCAACGGGTCTGTTGCCTGTCGGCGTTGTATATCCCAGTCTTTCCTCTGAATCACGTGTTTCAATTTATCATTTCATTTTGTACGTTCTTTCACGCTGTCTCTCTCAAGCATATATATAGTGTTTCGCGTTGACATCCAAGATGGATTTATATGTCACTCGTGTTCACTACTCTGCGTAATGAAGAAAAACGCCTTCTCTGTGATTTTTGTTTACTTTGAGGAGGAGCTCCGTTCGTTGGTCTTTTGCATGCGTTTGATATAGTAGCAAACATGAAAAGTCTACTCTCTTTCCGAAAGTACGGAATGGCTTTAATGGAACACGGTCGCCGACTGCGACCAACGACGGTAGGATGTCTGTACAAGTTCAGTCACTTTACAATGCATGAAAGCAGAGAGTGACCGCGGTGCATTAGCTTCAGTCATGACCCACATGATAAGACCCCTGATGACTCCGCTTGATCACGGGCGCTGCATAGTCTTCCACTGAATTCCTGTGGAATATGTGGTAACGGCAAAACCGACGCTTCGTCGACTACCTCCGACGCTCCTTGTACTCTAGACTCACATGTTGCTTCCTGTCACATATTCCGCGCATCGTATAACTACTATTTCATCGTACAAGACTGCAATGTTACCGTGAACAGTTTCCGTTACCAGTTGGGCTGTCCTAGTACTAGCAGCCCCCTGTGCCTGATATGCGATGTACAAGCAACTTTCTAGGACATGTTCATTGCGCGTGCAGCTTACACGAGGGAGCAAAATACGCGTGTAGCCAGAAAAACATGAGAATGTAGGCGACGACATCGTCGCCTCTGGCTACTCTAGACCATAAGGGAAAGTAGGGTATTGTCTCACTGCCCTTCCGAAGCCTGACCATCTCCTCCCGCCCAAAAGCGCATGGAGTAGCGATTTGCGCATGGAGTAGCGATTTACGCAACGAGCAGAAAAGATATTCATCTTATCGTCACCGTTTAATTGTCATTATGGTTGTTGTGACTGGTCGCCATTTTCCCTGCTACAAAGGCGAGTCAAACTCGAGGCAGGTTCCTCCCGAGAGCACTGGGCCATCGCAGCGGTTCCAGGAAGAAATGGGCCAAGAAGAATTAAAACGCCCTTTCTCCACGCTGGTCTGGGGGGCCTTGGAAGCCGAAATAACGGTGAAAGCGCTCCCATTTCTGAGCGTTTGTGGACCGGACCTGACGCGAGGCTCTGTAAATAATGTATAGAAGTGACATCTGTTTCCGCCGCCTATGGACAGAGAACCTGTGGTCTGTCGTCTCTCGTATGATGTAATAAGCACGTTGTTGTTGTTACCGAGACTGACTCCTGCCTTGCTCCCTCCTCCACGCTATCGCTTGGAACCTGGTTCGAGTGAGACATCCATACGTGTAGTGAGCTTTCGGCAGATTGGAGCACCCCAGAGCGTCAAAAAAGAGAATTTGAACGCGCCTTCAGGATTGGCAGACAGATAGCACGTGATAACATTATATCATACGAAAGTTAGGAACAGTTGCATGTTGCTCTTAACCATAGCTAAAAAGTACTGCAGTGTTCACTGCAATGCTCGAGGATGCAGCAACCGTGCGTCTTCGATGGCAGGAGTCATATATCATTGAATTTCGCAATCGCAAGTCAATACCTATAATCATGCAAAAGAAAGTGCGGATTGTTCTCACTAGATGACGTCACCCCAGTGTTGCTTGCCGAATGGTTGCGTTTACGTAGTTTTCCGAGCAAAATCGTTGATAATTGATTGGCAATTGATTGATGAGCATTAGAAGAATATATCTGGTATTTGAGCTTCCAGATAAAGATACAACTTTCAAGGGTCCGAGATTCACTTTACAGTCCGTTTAAGCACAACAGCAGTGAGACTAAGTTTTAGAACATATGTCAGTTGTTGACTCGGTTTCTGAAGTCATAAAAGTGCAAAATGAAATCTGCAGTTTGGTAGTCGTAAGAAATGATTTAGGTTAAATACAGTGACCGAAATTGTAAAGAAAATAAGACCACAATGGAGTGGCTCGTCTATCAAGCCAACAATGAAAAAAGAAAAAAAATATCGTTACATTGATGATGATGATAACAAGTATTAGCCCAAAAAATATAGCTTACTACAAGACTTTTTCGCACGAGGCTGCACTTCTCCACCAGACGAAGTGCAGGTCGCTACATCAAAGCCTCATAAAGAGATTTCATGAAAAGTAATAGTGGCAATTTGGGCTTGTTGGTACATAGCGCTTTACGTGGGACTGGAGCAAGTAGACGCGGACGAGACGAGGTTAACAGGACAACGCTCCACTATCAACAGAGCATTTTTTTTTTATGAAAAGCCTCTTACCTAGCTGATAATATTTATTTCTCACTTGATGTGCTTTGGGCTTGTCTATCACTTTTTTTTTTTTTTATCCAACCAAACGTCATTCGGTAGGGCAGCAGAGACAGGCAGGTAGCAACAAGCTTTTAATGATACGCTGCCGACTAACCAACTGTTCTAATGTTCCAAAGCTCGAGCTCCCTCGTGGAACTCAAAATCATCGTCGTCGTCCGCGGTGGTTGCGCGGCGATGACCGCTATAAGGAGACGTGCAAAATCTTGCAGGGAAGCGCGTCTTGAGATGATAGAGACAAAAGGTCTTGACCGGCCCAACGAAACATCGCAGGCGATTTTAAGAGAGAAGCCGGTATTCCCGGACAGCACACATTCCCGGTTTTGAACAGTTTTTTTTTTATCTCATTAGCATATGATTTTTTACTTGCGACTTTTGGGATTATGTTCTCTTTTAGAGCGTTTTACCATGCGGATAGGCTAAACAACAATGACTTACTACGTAATCCAGTCATCTGGCTGCTTCAGACCCTAAAGCGTAGAACGTCCTTCGGCCCATATGTGTTGAGTGTGAAAACGAAATGTCAGAACGGCCATGGCTTTCTAGTAAAGCACCTCCTCTATGAACTCTATAGAAGTTGATATCGTATGATAAATGACACGAACCGTAAGTTGGTCTGTCGTGCGCTCTTCGCACAGTTTCATAATGAATCTTTAACATTCACTAATTGGGCGCGTGCGAGCATTTCCTTTGTGAGTCCACGCCGATTTGAAAAGTGATAAATTAAGTAACTCAGCTCACATATGGTCCCAGGGCCCCCGGTGTCTCTTAACAAACGCGAATTTTCATCACGTGTCGGACGCAAAGAATAATTTTTCAAAGGCATGAATGGAATTGGAAACCTCGACTGGGTTCTATTGAACGACAATTGGGCAAAGAGACCCTAATTTCGAAAAGGTGCAGGGAATAACATGCAAACGGTATTCTGATACACTCATTGTAAGCAGTTCATTTATCATTCTGTACCTAAAGATCTTTTGTGGGCATCCACCCGCATTAGTCTTGCCTGGACTCGCTGCTAGCCTTTGCTTTGCAGAAAACCATAGCACGTACAGTGGAGGACACTCTCACACGAGTCGTTCTCTAGGCGAGCGAGAAGAATGACTTGAAACTATTCTCTCGCTCGAAGGAGATATCTTCAGTCCGATGTGTATAATGGGCACTGTGCGACTGGCACAACTAAAAGGCTTCATAGAAGCATCCAGATAGAATGACTTTTCCGCATCCCACATATGCCGTAGATTCATGTCTAGCATTGTAGCAAGTGCATAAACAACCTTGCATATTCCTTGTTACGCTGTGATATTTTGATGCAGGCGGTACTTGTTCTTTTGCGACGTACATTCAAAAAACATGTAATCATGTAATAACATCACTTATTTGATTTGTCAAAAATGGCAGGTGTACGCGTTATCCTAATTGCATAAGTGTCACAAAAAGACGTGCATCCTCCTTTTACTCGATCCGAGGCTGGCGGGTGCCACAGCAGTTGAGTAAGAAATCCAGTGAAAAACACTCGTTGAGTACTCTGTCACAATAGCTGCATAGATAGGGTTTCTTCCTGGGTGTTTCCTTTTACGATTTAAAGCCTAGTCCGCACTATTGCGTCCCGACGCGTCCGTCGGCGTCCGTCCGTCTGCGAACCTACGCGTACTCCTTCGCAAGCAGCGGACGGATCGCAGACGCGTGGGTTCAACTCGTTCAACTTTTGGCCGGCGCTTCCCACGGCGACGCAAGCGCTGCCCAATCAGAACACTTGCAACATAGACGTGCTGGTAAACAAGTGTACGCTAAATGAAACTATAATTAACTGAGGTCATTGTGTACGAATTATGTTATGTTTGTTCCAGATTTTTAGAGAAAAATATTTTTATAGGGGGCGGATAGCGTACCCCATGCGGCGCCATGACTGCAAGCTTAGTCACATGATCCCTAATGGTCAAGGCGCTCATTGGGTGGCGCATGCTGCCTGTTGCGTTTATTTCGCAAAAGTGTGGACGGGGAACGGAGCGCATGCGTCCGCTGCTTCGCAGACGCTGTTGGACGCACGCACTCGGACGCTATAGTGTGAACCAGCCTTAAGGCGTATGTCAGCACAGAACGGCTTATGGCGTAGCCCCATGTCACCCCCCGTCGGCAGGCAAACTGTTAAAGACGTACGGTCACACCAGCACTGAATGGAACGGAAGGAATAAATAAAAGTAAAAATGTTTGGTGGTTCCATCGAAGTCGGCCTAGGACGCACCTGTTATTTGTGACTTTGCCAGCCCTTAGCGAAGCCGACTATGGCAAGCAAATGGCAAACACAACCACCACCACCACGTTCCAGCGCTGAATAACACACTGAGTTGTCAATAGCAGGTCAACGTATGACTTCAAAGCGTACAACGTATCGATCTCGTATATATTCTGATTTGTTTTATTGACTTTGCCTTCTTTTTACTTAAGTTGCTTGATGATCGTGATGTACGTGGTTTTGGGGTGCGTGCTATTCTTCGCCGAGGAGTGGCCATATATGGTGCTTCACAGGAAGGTCCCTACTTCCATACTATAGTCCATTAAATAGGTAGTAACTAAAATTATTATTAAGTTATTGCTTTTTATCACAGTAGTGCAGTATTTGTTGGAATCAGCAGTTCTTGCAATTAATACAGCGTGCTGGATGCGCACATTAGACTGCAGAAAACGGATAAGAGAACAGTCACTACCACAGCACGAGGAATGGAGGCATTTCCTCCTTTTGCCCGAACAGTCCTGCATTGTTGTGGACTCAAATTTCTGGTCATTCCTGTTGAATCTAAGGCAACCAAGCACAACTGGTAGTGGACTGAGGATCCCAAACCATCGATGCTGTACTCCCGGTGCTGATAAGATATATTCTGTTCTATGGCTATGTGATTTGTTGGCACTTCACTGAGCACCGCCTTGAAACCAGAGACATCTTCTGTAGTAGCAACGTACCACGCGAAGCGTATGCGATGGGAAACCGGCGAGTCAACGACCCGGAACTTGAGGTCTGTCGGCACCACGTCTTCAACGCTAGGACTTTCTTTTGAGCGGCATTCCAGGTTATCTGGGTTGACATCGAGGAAAGGCTCGTTCTGTAGATTAGGAGGAGCGTGGCAGATGACATCCTGCCATTCTGTGGTGTGGGCATGGTACGTCAGCCATTGGCGAAGATATTTCATACTGCAGTCACAGGTTATTGGGTTCCCTGGAAAAAAAAAATCATAATTTGGAAGGAAGTGTTAAGAATGTGACAAACAAAATAATAGAAAAAAAAAGAGGGAGACGCCTCATCGACTGTTATTTAGTTCTAGACATTGTTTCAAGAGGAAACAAATCTCTTTTTCAGAGCTATACAGGATGAGGTGAAAATAGGATATATCTCTAGTTTTCCAAGGTGTATTTCTTTTTACAAAAAGCAAGCTCGCTCTGGCCTTTCCGTGGACCACTCAATATCTATGTAATGTTACACAAACGTATAACGAAAAGAAGACAAACTGAATACTTCCGTAATATAAAGTTAAATA
>JARGYV010101061.1:0-11034 GCA_029532675.1 Ornithodoros moubata | reverse complement strand
CGGAAAAGGTTACGTAAGTTATTTTACTGTTAAACCAATGTGACGTTTCCTATATGCATACTTGTCGGTTTTCTTGTCACTGTCTGCCGTTGCCGGGCCCTGCGTAACAAGCCTTATGGCTTAGGCGGGCCCGTTGTTGATTATGTAAGTCTTTTTTGGTCAAATAAAATAAAATCAAATCAAATAAAATATACTTCCATAAGTATTCAGAAACTATTGCAGTGCATGCAGTCGAATATAACCAGGGGGAAAGCAGCACAACTGTGTTGATTTTGACACATGTCTTATTCATTCCATATCGTAGCCCATTTCACGCGAACATCTCTGAACGACATCCATGAAAATCATTCTGTAGCATTGAAATCACTAAGACCATTTTCCATAGCATTAAGCTCTATTGAAAAGTCACCAACCAAGCTCCATGAGTTCGCGGGCCAGCGGAGTTCAAGGCATGTACATAATTGCGGGATAAGCAGCAACTCTCCGAAAGGAAGTTCTTATTCGCGTTTGATGGTTGTTTGCGCTTATCAGACCGTTTCTGCGACTCTCTAGCATTTGGAATACATAAATCTGTTGAGAGTCTAATTCTTAAAATGTAGGTCTATAATCACACCGAATATTGAATATGACACCACTTGCTCATGCCTTCCAAAATACGAAAAACTGAAACCATGAGTGAAACGGGCAAGATGATTTTAGCTCATGCGGTTAATTTGGACGTGTTGGGTTATGGTGACGTAAAAAGGAAAGTTAACCCAAGCTAGTGTAGTTGCATGGGGTCTGATGTGACAGCATACGAGAACAAGTGCGGCTTCATCTGCCCATACGTAGATTTGCTCAATCCGAAGTCACGAATGCTGCGTTTGTCGATGATATGTTTACTTGCAAACTTTTTTCACTTTTACTTACAAAAACCCAAAAAGTATATATATATATATTGTTACCTCGTAATTTTATTCGTATCCTAATGAAGACATCTCCACAACTCACCGAAATTTTCAATAATCCCTGCGATCACAATCCTTTCGCTGGGATAACAATTTCATCGTCAATCTTACACAGCCAATTAGTTAACCGATATCAGGGCTGAAGGCGCGTGACACTGCTGTGCTGATACCGTAGCTCTTGGCGAGGACACAATATCGCTATGACCACAGCGTAGCATTCGATTGAGCAACGAACAAAGAGGTTCTTGCCTGAAGTAGTACTTCATTGTGGCAGATCTAAAGCAAGCAGCACCCGCCATGATTCTCTTCACGCAAATGTTTATCTCGCTTTGACGCCGCGCAAACTTTGGCAGAATTGCGTTGCGGAAGATCAAGCTTGCCCCCATGCTTTCAGGAGACTGTAACCAAAGGACAACGGCCATCTTGAGCTGGTTGTAGAAGGGAATGCCGGCGATGGCGCAGTCCATGATGGGCTCCACGATGAGCAGTGGGGCCAGGACGACCCAGTACATCATCCAATGGGCGTAGTCCCGTGAGCTGCGTGAGTGCATAGCCTTGCAAGATGCATACGCCGGATACAGGGCGCCGACCACGAGTAGAAGTTGTCGGCACAATATGGCTGGCAGCAGGCTAACCAGGACAAGCAGTAACCAGGTCATAGTTCCAGGCGATGCTGAGAACAATTATGGTCCTGTTAATGAGATCCGAGCCTGACGATACAGACCGCAATGCGGTTCCAATTTTGATTCCTTTTCTGCTACTTCCAAATACCTTCTTCTTCTACCTTCAAATAACTTTGGACGTAATAGGATCTTCTTTTCCTGCTGGGCACGTGTTCCCGGTGATCGTGTAGCCATTTGTTCACAAATTACTCACCGTGAACGTGCTCAGAAGTGTCTCCTTAAAAAGGCGGACATTCAGCTTTGCAGTCGTAGACTTTGATTACACACATTCGCACTGTTACACTATACTGACAGAGATTCTGCTCAAGTTTAGCTGAAAAGAACATAGATAAATAATGTCATTATCAGTGTTTTCTTTGATTTGAAGCCTCAATTCTGCCTGATAGTAAGGGACTACAGCAATAAAAGCCTGAAGATACGACTCGCACTGAAGATTTTGTTTTTTGCTTTCATACATAGGAAAACGACAGTGGGTTGCGTGTTGGCTTCGCTTTGAAAAAACTGTTACAGCACTGTTAACGTACTCGAAAGAAGGCTATCACGGTTAAGTTTCCCCTTCACTGCAGGGTGTAGATCAATTGGAAAATAACAAAACCAGCCCGAGAGTCCTTCAAACTTAGGGAATGATTATCGTAGTTAGAGTGCTTCATCTCAGCGACCTAGACATATATTTAAATATGGTCCACGCATGGCCCGCCTTTTTCAGAAAATTGCGGCAAAAAAAAAAAAAAAAGCCAAAATAGCAATTTTCGCTATATCCGTTTTGTCTTGTCTTCCCTTTGGTTCCCCCCCTTTGAATAGAGTTTTCTCTGTGAGGACGACCTTAGGACGCACACGAACCCACTTATCTCCCCTTCCTGTCTGCTGTCCTGTCTCCATTTGTGTACATCTGTACTCTCTGCTCATTGCCACAGTTGCTTTGCGGCGTTAACAACGAACTAAAAATAAATAAATAAAAAGATGTGCTGCTGCCTAAGGGGCTTGCACCAGGACCAAAGACCAGCAGGTATTGAGGAAGGGTTACGCCGCTGGCCCATATAGGGACTGCAACGTAACAAGCTACCAGTCTTCAGGGCCGGACAGAAAGAGCCCAAGTGGTATAGTGACCAACCGCTGCCGTTCACCGCTACGATGTGTGCGCACAGTCATGACTCTGTGGCAGCACACCAGGCTAACAACGAAGAAAATAAATTTTCAGCTCGACCCCACCCTTCCCACTACACTGCTAAATCAGCAGGCGTACTTTTAAGAAGATGTATGCTCTTACATGTAGAATAATAGGCTTGGTAGCCTCACCTTCGAGAAGGATTTAAGAGGCTTCATATACACGTGTACCTACAGCCGTGCTCGCCAGTGACGTTGTCTCGTCGTGATATGGCTAAACAGTGGATATAAAACATCGCTTGGCTGCTTCAAGAACAAATCTCTTTCCTATGAAAGGCCCAGCAGTTTTTTGAGAATATACAGAACCTCCGCCTTCAAAATGTCATGCCGCGTATGTCCCGTATACTCTGTATGTGACAAGCAATCGTTGGACCATAATGGAACAGACTGCACTGCACAACTTACCGATCTGTGTCCAATGCATTTCGATTAGAGCATGCCGTTCTACATTTCGCTACGGACAATCAGCGACGTCACTCGAGCGTGTTTTCGTCGTTGGGGTAAGCTTGGCCCTTCTGCTCTTGTAAGCCTATGTAAGAATGCTTACGGGAATGGACAAGTTTGGATCAACGAAACGGCTGCCATCGACTGACTTACACGGCACAACCCGATGGTAACTTCCTGTACGGGAGAATCGAGGAATGGGACGCTTTTTGTCTACTTTCTAAACTTCATTCCGGTCTCAAAATCTATCCACCTCATCCATGGCTTCCATAGGCCACCAACTTATCCGGCACAGTTCCGTTCGAAGTCGGCCCAGGACTCACATGCCCCCTCTGCGACGTTACCTTATCGAGGCCGATTCTGGCAAGAAGTGTCGGGCAACCATCACCACCAACTGCGTTCCGATAACACCTTGATTCATGAGATGTTCGCACTAAGAATCTGCAATAGGCTCGTGTATGGTGCCTCCATGGTCTATGTATGACACCTCCAACACGCTCCAAAATAAACATAAAGAAGGAAAAAAGCACAACGATTCGTAACTGATTTTTGTCCCCTCTCTTGATTGAATTCCGCGCGTCTGAATCGCCTGTGCAACTTGGCGAGAAAGTTGCGACAAGTTTGGGAACAACGAATGCTGTATGAAATAGCGTCCACGGTCAGACAGTCGGGCCGAAAAATGGAATTTCGCTGGTTCCTTCTTCATACCGGGCATGAATGAAATTCTTCTGGGTGACCGCTTTGCGCTCGTACAAGGCAAGCGAATACACGTAAAAATGGTCACGCAAACAGGAAAAACACATTCCTTCTGCTGGTCGTGGGCTAGGTTAGAAAGAATAACTGGTTCATGGAAGCATAATCCAAGAAAGTAAGCGAACAGCGTACAAAGAACAAGCCGAAGGAGAAATAAAAAGAACATGCCTGCTACAGAACACAACCCGGTCAGAGTGATAGCGGTATCTTTTGTTCTTTTTCTTTCTTTTTGGGCGGTGTAAAACTTGTTAACAATTCGCGTGAGAGTTAAAGAACGGGGGAGTGGGAGGACAATTAAAAAAGATAAAAATCACGGGCTATGAAAGGAAGGAAAAGCTTTTATTAATGACGAGTTTCTTGGACTTTCGAACATGCTCGCCAGCTCGGGCTCTTGGAATCTTCGAGGTGTCGGCCTTGAATGTTTTTGAGTTTGTAATTACAAGTATTTACTATGTAGCCTAGCGTATTACCGCGTATCTATCAGTGTATTTGCCGCAACGAAGAACGCTAGGGCTTACATAACATTTCATGCCGACAAGCAGGAACGTACCGTACTTAAATACATTGTATTGAAAATACTCTAAAATACAAAACCTATTTTTATATTATGTATTTGAGTACAGATCGTAAATTAATTTATAGTTTAATACATGTTTGGACTGCAGCGTCTAATCCAGGTGACAGTGCAGCCTTGATTACAGGCTTCAGGTTTATTTATCCCGCTTTAAGAGTTCATTTTTCTGGAGTAATTTGGACCATTTATTCTATAGTAATATCCCGGATGTTTAGATACAGTACTTATGTTTTGTATTTAATCTTCCATTCACAAAGTATTTATGCTGAGTTTGTGCCTACAGCTTTAAATAATATATTTCGTGTTTGTAGCGTTATAACATGTCGAATGCAGCTAGCTATGATTAGATCTAGTGTTGAGCAACTTCCATGTCGAGACAGAGATCCCGATCTCGTCTCTTGTTCCAACTGATGTTTGTCATCACCACATCTGCGCCTCGTTCGCCTCGTGCGAGGTTCAGACATTTGAAATCGCTGACCCGCGGCATGATTTCGCTTCAGGATATTATTAGGGTTCTATACATTATTTGCAGGATTTTGACGGGAGCGTGGTTCCGAAAGAAAATGTATCAGACCGTGCTGTTAATGAATGGACTACGGTGGTGCCGGCAGACATGAGAAAGTATATTCTTCGTCGCCTGTCAGGGATGTCTTCAAATTCTTTCTGGTTTTCTTCTGAACTGAAGTTTTACATGGGATAACTAGGTCTCGTTTTATAACTTCCTCTTTTCTCTCTTTTTTAGGCGTTGTTCTTGCTTTTTTATGTGCACTTTCCTTATAGGCATCCTGCCGTAGAGGGGTGGAGGGACACAAGGAAGCAATGAAATACAAATGCGATATTTCAATACACAAAAATATATTTATGCTCACTGATGACAAAAAGCATCGAAAATGATAGCCATCCTCGTCGCCAAACGGCAACAAACAGACGAGGTGCTCTCGCCTTAATAGAAATATTGAATTCAAACTTACGTTTTTGCTTGCGCGACGTTGTTTGGCTGATATCTACAATCCTAGGTTAGGCTTCACCGCACTCCTTCGATTCTTCCCTTTTTCTTTTTTTACGGGGAAGGATGTTTTACGATTCCATACCGCAAGGGGGAATATGTTCATCTGACGTCAGGGAACCCCACGTTATTTGAGTTTGCTGTTCCTATATAGGTGATAGTTAGGTAAAAAAAAAAGAGAAATAAATAAAGTAAAAAGATTTATAGAGGATGAAGTGATGCTTGAAGTGATCATGATGGCCGGCGAAAGGAGGTACCGCAAGCGTTGGTTTCCTATGCTGCAGTATATTGCGCCAATAAACACCAAGTCATTTACTCCATATGCTGGTGAAATGCGATAGGTAGTCATCGCTACTCACCAAGACTGGTATACGCGCAACACTTCTTCGGGAAAAGTCGAGACTTTGGACGTGACAATAAATTTCGCTCCTTGGGACAGACACCTCATCTAGTGATGTGATTCAACAAGACAAACTTTTTCAAACTTTATGACGGTTATTTTACCAAACTTTTATGACGTTGTTTTAATCTCGTTAAAACGCGCAGTTCGTATCAGAAGACACAGAAGGACGTGGATCAATAGTGACGCCCCAGTTTAATCGCCTTGCAAGGGAAACATCTTTATTGGGCCAAATGCGAACACCTTAAAGTAAGCTCATTAAAAATTAACGACGACGATTAGAGTGCGCGGCTAATTACAGGTGAGGATTAATGAGTCGCCAGTCCCGCGACCATATACGGTGCCTAAGTTATGTGCCCTGGCCGAATCTCACCGAAGTGTTTATGGCCGCTCGTAAAATGCTGTGTATATACTCTTGTTTTTCGTTTCTCCTGGGCGACCTCCGTCCCAAGGGGGCGATCGCCAAAAGGGGGGTAGAGGTTTCCCCGCAGTTTACAGCGAATGTTATCAAGTTCCACGAGTAAGAAGTGGTCTATTTAATACGCAATGTTTGCCAACCGTTCTAAACATAGCAGCTCCTGGGAAGAGCCGCTGAGGCATGCGATTGAGGTGTTAACCAACTAAGAGACATACGCAACTTATTTCATGAGTGGAGTTACCAGAGGACATATGCGATGAGGGTACTCGAATGGTTGTTTGTGTCCTGTTAGGATAGACGACTTGTGTGACGACTCGAAAGCAAACAGATGACGCGTAGCGAAGTCATAGCTCGAGGCTTTTTCCTTTTCTCTTCTGCGGGTAGAGCTTCCTCTTCAAGTAACATTTTCATGAATGATGACCTAATTGCAACTATATATAGTCACACGCAAGGCTAAAAAACGAAACAAAAAGAAAACTATACCTGGTTATATTTGTTGAAGATGTTTCAACCCTCATCTACTAACATGACACAGTGCTGCGTTATCAACTTCGCTCGAGAAAGGCAGTATCTCATTCCATGACGACGCGTGTAACAAAATGAATTTTCTCGTCACAGAAGCATTCAATAATCCTCTATCCGTCCGAGACTCAAGAGATTAGTCGGAGCCGCTAGTTACTCGGTCTTCCCTCACCGAATCGCTGCCAAAGAAGTAGGCGATCGTGATACCGAGGAGTGTGCTGACTAGTTTAAGTTGATGGCTAAGCACAAGTGCATCGTGCTACTGTTCTCGAACGGAACCATTGATGGTTTCGGGATGGCTGCGATGGAAGGCTGTGTCGTGGGCTCATCCTGGGAGTAATTCGTGGAGTCATCAATGTTGCACCGTGTCCGCTTTAAGCGGTGTCTCTTCAAATCAGACATCTCGACCACGGGACCTGTATATGTTTTGGCTTGCCTGGTGTGAAAGGAGTTTACATGTGTTCCATTGCTAAGAAAGAATTGAACAGAATGTCCAGCTTCCCGACGGAGTGAGTACCTTTGTCGTGCCCAGTGATGAACATGGTTGGTGTTGGGGTTAAGGCGTGCGCATGTTGATCCATGGCCTGCACGAGAAGAGAGTAGTTACCGCCAGGTCCAATAGGTGTCTTAGTCGCTCTGTGTACTGTCTGAGATGGATAGGGGTGCTCCCTGTGGAACTCCGTGTGTCGCACCATCTCGTTCGGGGTTCGAACCACGCCATAATGGTTCATGTCCTCCACGTGACGTGGTCGACCAATAGCGGAGTCGCTGAAGTTGGTGTAGCGGTCGAGGTTTGGCATACGCTTGTTGCGGTCTTCTTCCTTGATGTTGACAACTTTGGGGTCGTCTCGAAGCATGTCCGGTAATCTTGGGGCGTTTTAAAGTTTTCCGGGGCACGATTCCCTGTTTCATTTTGCGTTACTGACATACATTGCTGAACTGTCATAGGTATGCCAAAGATGAGAAGGTTGCATGCTCCCGTTACCTTCTTTCTTTTCTCTCAGAATGGTGTGTTCGTATAAACTTTCTCTTTTTTTTTGTGCACCAGAGTAGGGCGTTAGGTTTTTAAGAATAGTTTTGTCATAGAGGAATATGAGTGTATGTCGTACACACATACATCAATCTCTCTTCACATCTCGTCGCAAGCTTCGATAAGATAACTGGGCAGAAACTTTTCCTGCTTTTGCAATAGCGCGAAGCCGCTCATATACTTTTTACACTGAGCACGCGCGCTTTGCTTGTAGTGTGTAGGTGACGTATTGAATACAAGCTGCCTTAGCCTCGTATAACCGACAACAGTGGTGGTGCCATCAGAAGTGAGACGGGGAATGCGATGTCATCTGCAGCGTTAAGAGACGGAGAAGATACGGAGACGAGAGAATGACATACGTTTGCCATAGCAACCCGATTCACTGAAAGGAAGAAAAAAATCAATGTTCTGCTGAAATCCCATTTAATTTCTTTCGAGTCAACAGAATATAAAAAGGCAATATGCCGATAACAGTTTACGTTATCGAGTTTTTAGAATACCCAGGCAGTAGAAGATGTGCTGAGGCGAATAATCCAAAGCTTTGACCAAGAATGGTTCACTGAGGCGACGCAGGTGGAGCAAAGGCTAAACGGCAATGAAGACTTCCCCACAGGGGTTGGGGGAAGGACTGAGATACGGAAAATCCTGAACTTCGAAGCTTAGCGTGGAAGTAAAACAGGTGACGCCGTCTCACTAAACGTCACGAAAGCTTTCAAAGATAGGAGAGCTTAGCTCAGTGTAGACTCGATATTTTGCCGCAGGCAGAAGATTATGAACTTTTGGAGACGGATTCGTTTTTCTAATACCCGGTCTTGTTATGAGGCAGTTTCGTCCCTACTGGCGTGCATCGAAAACTGTTTGATGTACATTCGGGTCGACGATATGTTCAAATGTATTCGAATGTGAATGATGAATATGACATCAGTACTTCAGAATTTCCAATATTCCTACCCATGGTGCAATCCTTACACCTTTGACATATCAGGTACTAAACTGAAACAGGCCTGAGGTTCTGCAAGACCGAATATCAACCCCATAGCCCGGTCGCGTTAGGTGCGATGTTTCCAATCCAATACCTAGTTTAGTTTCCTTTGAAGACTTCTCGTTTATTCTAAGCTATAGCCTTTCCTTCGTTTTCTCCGCTTCCAGGTATCGCTCAGGAAAACGACGTCAAGAACAAGAACGGCAAGAAAGATGGCGTCTTGTCAAAGCTCCGACGACCCCCAGGTAAGCGATGTATCCAATCGAGGTTCCAGCGCCGGTCGTGCGTGTCGCTTCTTACCGCATCATTGCGCTGGCAGCTCGAACGGGCGTCTATCCCCGTCCAAGACGAATGTGGGCCACCTTTCCTGGCGAATTACGCGCGCAGTTCGCCCTTCAATTACTGTCACCATTCTGTGATGTCGTCTATCAAACACGCAAAGTTGCCCTCAGCGGAGAGCAAGCAAAATACAGACGCCCAAGTCTCTTCTTATCTCATATACGCTGCTACTGCTGATAAGGAGGGCAACGAACGGGGCTGCAGCTGGCGAAGCTATCGGGCGAATTATATCAACACTCAGGATTTAATCACGTCTGTATACATTAAGTACTTCGACTTATCGGTCATGCAGAAAGAATGTGTACAAGTAAAAACGACGCAAGAGTCTTTGGTGGCTGCGCGAAAAACGAGGCTCACTGAACGAAAGTTGCGAGGAAACATCAATTTGGTGTCCAGGAATCTTTCTCATTCCGCGCACATTTTGCCAGTGTCTTACGTTGGACGTTTTCCTTTCTTCTGTGCCAGTCTATGGTTGGTGAAAAATCTGAATCACTGAGGTCTGTCTGGTTCTTGCGCATGCATCATGGCAACCCTATAATATCACTTGCGTCTCGCGAACAGAAAAGGTGCCCAGGAAAACGTCTGCGTGATGTTAGTCATGTTAATCATCGATGTTAATCATGCTATCTTCCATGAAGAATACCGTGCATCATCAAAGTGGAGGTTAGCCGAATTCGTCGAGGTTAGATCCGATGCTTGAAAAGCCGAGAGTCTGAAAACAATAGGAAAATTAGGATCTGAGGAGGCCACACAGATGTGGAGGGCACCATCACCGCCACCAGATATGGGGCTACAGTACAGAGCTCTCACTTGACCCAGATTTCTTCAATAATTTTTCTGCCAGCTCGCTCGTAACCTTTTTATTGCCGTCGGTTTCCGATGACATTGCGATGGGATTTCTAAAGGGAGAACGAAACGGATTCTTCGGTTCACAACCGCTGTCTGTCGGGTAACAAATACAGGTGACGTCACGATCGCCCGGTAAGCGTGAGGAATATGACTACAGTTGCGAGACGCTCCGGGACGATTTAACTGAAATATTTCACAAAACTTCGTATTGGTCCGTTAGTCGATGACAAACGGTAAAGTAGAGTAGAAAAAAAAAAAGAAAAAAGAAAAGAAGAATGAAAAAGCTTAGACTTTCGGGGCGATCTTTCATGATGCCTACAATGCAAAAACTGAACTTCACTGCGTACCACGGTGTGAAGCAATCATTGTTCAAAATATTATCATTCGCCAGCCCAAGCTTAGCGAAAAGGCTTCGGTGACCATGCAGTGGTCGGATCGAACTATATAACAAACACGATTAACCGTAGGCCGTCCTCGATAAATCAGCGACGTGGTATCTGGACTTTGACGTCGCCTACTGGGCTGCAGCTGCACATCACTAACCAAGGGCTGACGTAACGGCCGGCAGAAATTTTCTACAGCAGTCTAGCTTACATCACCATCACTGGAAAACAGAGCGCTTAGAAACCGACATGCACACACGTACTTTTTCATATGTGCTTTGTCCTATAGCCAGGCCGACTGTACAGAAAACAGTTGCAACGCCTCCACCACCTCTGTGCTTAGGCTGTGTATAGGCCATCGAGGAGGAAGAAGTATAGACTCTCGTGAACGTGCTCGGCATTTCCGACCCAGCAGCAGCCAACAAAATGAATAGTTGGCTAGCGATATTGGCGATTTTTCTGCTCGTCTCCCTGGTGTCAAGCAACGAGAACTTCTCTTTTCCGACCCACTGTGATCCCAAGGAATGCGAAGAACACTGT
>JARGYV010101051.1:0-12933 GCA_029532675.1 Ornithodoros moubata | reverse complement strand
CTATCGTCTGTGCGATTTCGTCACGTATGACGCTCTGGAGGGAGGTTTGGGTCCGTTCTACGTTTTCAGCAGGTGAAGGTGCACACCGCACTCCACGACCGAGCTCCTCACGCAGAATGTCCCGAATTACAGTGCGCAACGTGTCCAGTCCCAAAGCGTTTAAGGGTACATCAGTGCAGGCAGAGGAAGATCCATGTTGCACTGGAATGCGCGCGTTTCGGGCGTCCTGCAATCCCTGGCAAAGAGTGATGACGTCAGCAACCGTTGTGGGGGACTTCGTGACGAGAAGTTGGAAAGCGTCCTCGTGAACACTGCTCACGATGCGTTCAATCCTCTCATTTTCCGTCATGCTGGGGTTGCCCTTGGAACATAAATAGATTACGTCTTCTATATAAGACGTGTACAACTCTCCCGAGCCTTGAAAACTCTGAGAGAGCTTCCGCTCTGCGTCTGCCTTGCGGTAGGCTGGCCGCCCGAACAGGTCGCGTATGTTGGAGACAAACGTCGTCCAGTTTGTGATGTCGATCTCATGGATGAGGAACCATGTCTTTGTTAGGTCTGTCAGGTAGAAGACCACGTTTGTCAGCTTCGTGGCGTCGTCCCACTTATTGTTCCGACTCACCCTATCGTAAGTGCTGAGCCAGTCCTCAACGTCTCCACCATCAATTCCAGAGAAGGACAGTGCGTCGCGCTGACGAAGAGCTGGGTGAGATGCACTTTGCTGGTTGTCGCCAGCGTTGGTAACAGGCGTAGGTGGCATCACTAAAGATCGACGAGAACGAAGTTCCAGGTTCACCCGTAGAAAGTTCCCAGAGTCGAAGATCCGCCGAACCTCCACCAAATGTTAAGAGAAGATCGGTTTATTAGTGCAGCTGTTCGCTGGGTGCAAGTACGAATGGATTGAACGATCGAGGCCCGCACGAGACCGAGTCGCCGGAGCTGCTGATGATTGTCAGAATGAGGATGACTCAATTCTGCCTCACAATTTATGTATTTTTTTCTTTCTTAGGAACTCCCGGCTTAAAAGCTGGAGCACTCGAGAAAAAAAAATCAACGAAAGGAAAAAAAAAAATACGATAGTGGGCGCAATCATGTCATATCCATGCTTCTTATGCACTGAGGGATCACAAAACAGAAATAAAAGGAGGCAAACATGTGCATGCTACATTTTCATCGAAGCATCCGATTTCCAGCGAGCTATTTCGTCCTCGCAACGATCGGCTTTGAAACCTGTCATCATCTGTCATACGCGACACATAGAACCACTTCATAACGCAACAGACTGCTCCGAGCTGCCTCGAATAAATAACACTGACTGCAGGTCCCTGTGTGGATGTCACGTGCCGCCATTTGTCCCCCTTTTTTCAAATAGTGTTTTATAGCAGTTGTCACACGACAATAAAAATTGGGGGGTATGCGATAAGCTTCAGCTGGTGTGACAATTTTTCCCTCCTCCCCATTTCTCACAATTTCGTTTATTTTTTTATCTTTCCTTGTTATCTATGCACTGTGTGTCGAGGGTGAAGGTCGTGCATTTCTGTCTGAGGCATTCAAGTAGTCTCTCGACGAACACTCTAACTGTACTGTAGCGAAGCTAGAACAGCCGATAGAAAAATGTACCTATTGCTTTTTATTTATTGGTTTGTTTTTATACAAATCATGTGGGGGTGGTAGGCAAAAAGCCACGAAAGTGACTAAATGGATGCACAGGTCAAGATGAAAACCCAGGGCTTATCTAGCGGAATGCGCGTTAAGGCACGCCTATAATCAATATTGTAGCAGTGCCACAATCTTCGCTATACAGCGTACTCCTGTTCATTTTATGATGCGGGCCGAAGGGACATCGCACATGCTATGCCTCGCAACTTTTGTTGGAAGCCTTGTGTCGTGGAGACATGAGGGAACACCAGGGAACTTCGCACGGACACATTGCATGGACTAGACTTTTACGCGAAAGGTCAAATAAGAAATAGGTTAACATTGCACTTCTGCACACTAATATGAAACATTGTTACTGGTACCGTGTGTCGGAGGTTTCCAGCGCACGTCAAAAGATCCCCTGTTGGTCTAAATTATCCGCAGTCCTACCTTGCGGCGTCGCGCATGATCACAGTTGTCTCACTACGTAAATCCACCAATTAACATTATTAATATGAACTGCACGCCCTCTGTGTTTGCATTTCTTTGTGTTCTTTTGGCTCATGGCTCCAATAAACAAGTCGGCTTCACCACAGCACACAAGTGTAGGAGGTGCAGCACCCTTCACGGCATAAAAACGCCCGTCTGCGCGACTCAATGATTTTGTTGGGAAAAGGGATGGGTTTTTTATACATACGTACCTTAAGCTTCCACACACAACTTTATTTTTCTTTGCAGACGTGTCTAATCAATGAGCGATGTAGTGAACAGCAAAATGCAGTGAAATGGGAATATATGTTTTCATTTTTACATTTCAACCTTTTCAGCTGTAGTTTCAGTTTCACACTTGCAGTCCTGTTCTACATATTCATCAGCTTCTTTCTATCTTTGATACTCTGCAAGTTCAGCCTACTTCTGTTTACGTAACATTTACATGTATTTTTCACCCAGGTAACTAAGCTTCATCGTCTTGTGCTATCCTCAACACTGTCTCAACATTCACTGTAGTACTCACGTTCGTCTTCTACTCAGATTTTTCTCTTGTAGTCCTCAATCTTTATCCTCAGTTTCTGGCTCAGCAATAGGACGCCTGTCTTAGCATCGACATCTCCTTTATGATTCATATATATGCTTACCTCGAACTCACAAAATTAAGGTTTCAAACATTTCGCGTCGATAGGCCAGGAATATGTATATCTTTTTAAGAGTATTCTTAAATTAATTCTAAAATAAGAGCACAATACTCCTTTTAAGGAGTATTGTACTTTTGGTTTTAAAGTTAGAATGCAAATTTTATATAATTCTTATTCTTCCGGTGATATAGATATATTCGTCTACAGATGCGTGTACAAGCAGAATGTTTTGAAGCTTCTTGAGGATTAGTACTGTATTTTTATTTTGCACTTGATCATGTCATCGCACTTTTCTTTTCTTTTATGATGTTAGATCTAACTTTATTTAATTCAAATAATGTGTTTCACTTTTATAAAAGTGCACCACCCTTTAGGCCGCGTGCCGTTGGTGGGCACTCAAAGTAAATAAATAAAATAAAAAGTTATATTATGGTGATTATAAGAAGAAAAATGTGAAGATTGAGTTCTGCTGCGACTTCACGACGGTACGATAGGATGCAGCGACCGCTGATGTTGGCACAATCTGAGCCAAACGTATCATGTTCAGGCAATCCTTGGAATGGACAGCAACGAAACCCGTACGTTTAAACACAGTCATCAATTTGTTAACAACGTTATATGCCCAGCCGTACACTTCCCCTGTGGCATGCACTGAACTGTAATTTGTCATGACAGTCATAACGGTATACATACTGAGCATCTCTCTCGACGCGCTTGCTACGCGACATAAGAGAATGTGACATTTGATGTATAACATTGCCGCACTGTCAGCAGGACACGTCGTCCACGCCAAGCCGGGGGGCGCTGCGATAACATGGGCTCTCCCAAGACAGCATTCATCATTCATCGCTGCTGCTGTGGCCGCATTATTAAACGCAACATATTGCTTCCTTTGGCTCTCTCAGCATTTTTCTGTCGCCTGGAATGTGGACTGCGGGAACAAAGTTGTTCACCATTTCCATCGCTATGGTTATGCGGCCTCATGAGACGAAGTGGGACAGGCTGTTTCACGAACCGTGTCCAGCGCGTTAAGAAGAAAAACAAAACGAAAACGGAGGGTAAACGGTTTCCCTCCGGCATTCTATTGCTACCACAAAACACGCAAAAAATTAAACTTGCTTTAGTTTAAATTGCAACGAATTAATACAAGCAGAAAGCGCACGACTGATTCATTCTTAATCATTCCTCCGGTGCAACAAATGCTGAAAAGAAATTAGAGAAATGGGTCGCCTTCTCTGTCCACTGCAACACCTTTCATACGATGTTGTGGCTCGAGAAAAATGTGTTCCTCTTTCCTCATTGCTTGCACCTGTGTCCGGAGGTGATGATAGTGAAATAACCTCGTGGCGGTTAACACAATGCTATCATCAGAGCAACCTTAAGACTGAAGGCCATGTCTTTCGGCTGTTTAAAAGTCCCAAAAGAAAAATGAGGGAAAAAAAGACGTCGGGCCCAGGAAACTTTATTAGTACTTTCTTCCTTTTCATTTCATTACAGGTCTCCTGGCATTCAATAGCGCGAGGCACGCTGTGCACATTTGGATGGTCTTACTAAACGAGACCTTCACTAATGAGCGGCTGAGATTCCGTTATTTGCGATGTCAAAACCTCGACTTTCTTTCTTTTCGGAGGTTCCGTCATTGGACAGAAAAGCGATTGAAACTGAAGGCAGAATTGAAGCAGATACTTTGTGGTCATGCGACGTAAACTCAAGTTATCTATTATCACTTCCAAGTCATGTCGTCTCACGACAGGAAAATGTCCCTGACCATAGAAAGCGCCAATAAATTGCATCCCTGCTAATTCATTAACCAACATATAAAAACATTTGGGACAATTGTGTGATGTGTGCACTCAAACGGATTCTCCTCTTCTATTATCTTTTCACACAGAGCAACACACCGTGCCGTTATGTGCAAAGAGAGGGAGAGAGAAAGAGGCCACTAAATAACTGTTGTCAAGAGCCCATTTTGTGGAACGAACAGCTCTGAAGGGCTGCACTGGGAAGCAGATAAGAAACGTACAGTGCATGCCTTTGGATGGAGTCATTTCTACGCCTCTCAAGATAGAAGGAGAAAAAGAACTCCCGCGCGAAAGGACGGTTATCTTCTTCGTCTGTGTCTCGTTGAAACGCTTTTTCTATGTTTTCTCTGTTTTTGGCAAAAAATGAGGGAGTCCAGGCGTGAAGTACCCATCCCATCAAGATAATTCGACGGAACATTCAAGGTCAAGCGCGTGACGAAGAAAAAGATAAGCTCTGGAATCGATAAAAGCGTGAGCTGTTTCCACGCTTTCACCCTGACTTAGTAATTAAGAGAGTGCGATGTTTTGCCACTTTGCCCTCACTGAACGGCGCGTATAATGGGGAGAACGTACGTTGGAGATGATACCATGATGACCACACCCCTTTTAGCAATTGTTAGTGTTCTGCTAGTTGAGGCTGCGCATACATACATACAAGTACATACATATATACATATATATCCAAGAATTGTGGAGGAGGGGGTCGGACGGACGCGTAAGTATATAGGCAAATAGAAAAATTATGCCAACGGATGCGTGTGACAGCTTGGTGAAGTTTCATGCCGTTAGGGGATATGCGCGAATAATGAGGCGACCCACTTCGACCCTTGATTGTCCGATACCCCTTTTTTTATTATTATTTGTTGCGTCGTTCCATGTACTTCGGGAGTAACAGAATTCACCACGAGAAAAAAATTAACATCTTCCTTTTACTCATTAAAATCAAATCAATGCGTACAGTTTCGACGAGCACAGACGAACAGGACAAGAACAGATCACCGGTAATCACAATAATAACGTCGATTTGTGGCTTTTCTGTCCCAGATCCGATCCGTGCCAGCGGGTGATATCGCGAAAAGTGCAGAGGTAACGTGATTTGCACGCGGTATAGCGCAGCTAATCAAATGAAGTCGTTTTGCATGAAGGCAGGTGTGTTAATAAGCTCCCAGTGTGAATAGAATTGGTAATGTGACTTATGCAGCCTCAATAAATGCGTACAATTTACATGCCGCAATGAACGCATCTTATCGTCTTTCGGAAATAAAAATAGACACCGCTAACGCTTCCTGACTGATATGCAGAAACTCACCGAGTCTAGAATTATAATACGTACGAGCTCGTATACTGCAAATGACTGCGGCGAAACCTTGTCTGTCGAGTGCCTCTTAGTGTAATCACATTCCTTCCATAGTGTTCAAATCCTGTGCACAGGCCCCAGACGCGCGTCTATTTTCTCCAGCTTCCTCACCTCAACCGATTGCAAAAAATTAGAGGACAGTAAATTGTTTACACAGTGTGGGGCGTCATATTGTTCGGTAAATTCGACATTTCTCTCTCACTAATAGGCAGATCCAGTTCACACTTAAGACATTGGCTTTGAATGTTTGGTTCACTCCGCCAGCGGAATGCACTAATCCTTTGTTAACGAACTGTTAATGGTTCCAAAAAACCACTTCGTGTGTTGAATATAATGTACAAGAGGGAGTATGCCATTTGTATTACAAGACATGAAATCGAAATTGGAAAAAAAATCACGGCATAAATAAAGAGATGGCGGAGATAATAGCCCCATAGAAGTTGACCAGCAAAATAAACTGCAGATCGCAGACCTTACAAAGAAATCTGGCTGCTGCTCAATGGCGCATAAGCAAAATTGCCTACAAGGAAGTTCATGGCCCGCTTTATTAAACTCTGCCTTATAATTACGAGATCAAGGTGAAAATCCCATAAATTGCCCTCGAAAAGCACGAAGTTTCCGAAATAAATTTTTTAAGTTTTGCGCAAAACTTGATTTCATCACTCTACTCTCAAACCTTCGAATATCCATATACAGCAATTGCTAAACAGTTGACCGACGCAATGGGCGCTGCGCATGCGCAAACTCTGTTGAGGAAGGTAAGACAAGTAATTATTCAAACTTCCTCACCGCTTGCTGCGACCCCTATTTCGCTGTCTGGGCCCTTCTGTATAAAAATAATCAAAATCTCACTACGCTTGAGTGATTTGTGTGTACGGTACATTGTAGACTATTGGCGATGTTGGTACCTTTTGAGTTCAGTTATTCCATAAACTATTAATGTTTCGGATCCTAGAAATGAAAGCAAAGCGTGCACGCGCATATTTAGTGCACGTCTGTAGGGTAGGCAACGCTAACCTCTCCTTTTTCGTGTTCTTTCAGGATCATGGAAACGGACGAGAGCCCTCTGGTTCCCACTGTCCCGACCTACTCCGATGACTTTACCCAGTCCTTCTTCACAAATACAAGCTTAGAACCTGTGTGTGACACATCTACCCCAGTCCCAGAAGGTATCCAAGCCCTCATGTACATCATGTACATCGCCGTCTCCGTGGCCGCCGTTGGAGGGAATGGTGTTGTCTGCTACATCGTTATCGCGTACCAGCGCATGCGCACTGTCACCAACCTGTTCATCATGAACCTAGCTATCGGTGACATCTTGATGGCTTCGCTCTGCATCCCCTTCACTTTCGTGTCCAACCTCCTCCTCGGCTACTGGCCGTTCGGGGGAGTCATGTGTGTTCTGGTGACGTACGCTCAATGTGTTACAGTGTTTATTTCCGCTTACACATTAATAGCTATTAGCATAGATCGTTACACGGCAATAGTGTACCCGTTAAGGCCACGAATGACCAAACTGCGATCCAAACTCATCATCGCGATAGTGTGGATAGTTGCGCTGGTGACGCCCCTGCCGACGGCGTTGGTGACCCAGTTGGTGCCGCATCCTTGTGCCAATCATACGTATTACTGCCTGGAACAATGGGGAACTCCTGAACAGACAACCTACTATTCCATGGCTCTCATGATACTTCAGTACTTTTTCCCGCTGGTTGTGCTCATATTCACGTACACGAGAATAGCCATCGTTGTCTGGGGAAAAGAAACGCCCGGAGAAGCTCAAGATGCCAGAGATCAACGCATGGCAGCATCGAAGCGAAAGGTACGAAAATCATAGCACGTACGAAGCCCAGAGTGCAATATACTGATTACTCCTGGTAACTATTGCTGACCGCTATGCCTGCTTTTGACGTGAAAAAAAGGATACCGAACTTACTGATTCAACACGAGACACGGGTAGGCCGGCAGGTACACCTTAACGCCCGGGAGGAAGATATACTTCGATTTACGTTATGTATGTAACATCAGGTTATGTATTTATAACAAGTACCACTTTGACTTCTTTGTGTCTTTCGTTCTGTTATATACGGGAGAAAACTTATGCAGTTTACTTTATTTTCTAATCCT
The DNA here is from genome assembly GCA_029532675.1 of Ornithodoros moubata. Lineage (NCBI taxonomy): Eukaryota > Metazoa > Arthropoda > Arachnida > Ixodida > Argasidae > Ornithodoros > Ornithodoros moubata. The sequence continues at coordinate 4,876 of JARGYV010101051.1, read as the reverse complement.
GAACATTCCTTCGCATATCCTGCGAACAATGACATCCATTGTGTCCAAACAGGTAGTTCATTTCTTATAAGGGGTCATTTCGGAAACAGTCGCAAAACGTTCACAACTTTCACTAACTTTCCAAGTCAGAGAACGCAGCGTAGTGTGAACTTTATCAAACTCTGCTTGCCGAGAGCGGAGCATACAATTAATGGGTGCTGCGAAACTCAGGCGAAGTCAGTCGACGGTCTCGACGAAAAAATTGCATTCCGGACAAACTCTTCAGTTCCGTTCTTCGTGTTATTTAGAAAGCGGGCGATATGTTCGGAGAGTCAGGATAACATATAGGACTCTCAGAGAATGCTTTTTCGCAGTGCTAGAAAGTTTTCCATTTTTCAAATGTTCGGATTCCGTTTCGTAGCTTGTAGTAGGGCCGTGTAGGTGTCGCAGAATCTGTTTGAAATGTTCTTGCATACCATTGTCTCTATAAATGGTGTCCGCTGCTTCTCTCATTTCCTCTTTGCGATGCTCATCGTATGGGGAGATGGTGGCGATGTTCTTTCTCCTTGCCCCTCATTATTCTTTCATTTCATTTTCTCTTCACACATCTACATACATTATCTCTCCCTTGTTCTGTCTATTCTCTTCTTTGCATCCTTTTCGTTCCGGACCAACGATGTGGCCACACCACTCGTGAAGGGCATTTGCTTGGGGCATCGGGTGCGAGACCATTAATGTAGTGAGAAAAAAAAACCTATTTTGCGTTTTCTAGATTCTACATTTTAAACCTCACACCAAAAGAAAGAAACATGCGCTCCAGCCAGGAAGTGTCCTGGTTGTTACACAAGGGCGTGAGAGACGGGAAAAGTTATCATTGGCTTAAAACAACCTATGAAGAAGGACACCAGGATGCAGTCACCAACACAGTTCGGTATTTCGCTCCATGGTCACAGTTATCGTGTGAATTGCGTCATAAACTGGGGTAACTAGCACTTGCAGGCAAAAATGCCATATTGCACACCCTCTTTTACTCCACTGTCATCGTGAGTGGTCACACTCGAAAATGTATTGCTGTGTGTCAGCTTCGCTGTTGGAATCGTTCGTTATAGGCATGTGGAAGCCTACTCCGTGGTTGGTTAATGAATGCTATGAATAGCACAGGGGAAGCGATTGAATAAGGTAACAGACAAGGTTATGTGTCTACAAAGGATGGGACAATGACACGAAAGAGAAAAGAAAGCTGTCCTGAAACAAAATATGACGTAAAGCATGGACGGGGTTAAAGCTCAACCCAAGCGCGAAAACAGAGGACAGTCGATAAATGGAATGGGTTGTGCCTCGTTCCTTCTCTCGACACTGAGCGGGGAAAATCCTATTTGACCCGAGTTGGTCGATCTTCAAGCACAGATGGATCGGAGATGTGTCAAATGCTTCACAGATATTTTTTTTTTTTTTTATTCTTCCTATGTGAAAAATAGTTTTCAAATGACGCTGACGACCGACAGCCTTAAAACGTGAAATCGGACCTTCTCAGATTCTGCGACATGTGGTAGGAACAAAAAGGATTGGGCCAGAACCTTTACCTTCCTCGCCCCCCCTGTCTTTTTTCTTTTCATCCCAAAAATTTGATCGGCACGGAAAGCTGGTATGTCCCTGTCAATCAATAACGAAGCCTGGCGTTTTGATTAAAGCATTTGCTACATTGCAATTTCTTTTCCAGACTACGCATAATAGAAATTCCGTCACGAATGACCAGCGTATGGCATGTAGAGACTTCTTTTCTTTCCTCTCTCTCTCCGAATGGAGCGCTGTGGGCCCCGATCCCTTGGCGTTTACATTGCATTAGGATTTGGGATTATCAGGGTCAAAGTGGGATACAGGTTACCATGGCCTAATTCGTAACTCCTTGGCTTTATGGGAAGAGACGAGCATTGTAAAAGCCTAATAGCTGACGTGTAGGCTCAACGTCTTGCTGTTTCCTTGTATAAAAACATGATCTTCTGCATTTGCTCGCTTCAAAATGCCAATGTTGTAAAGCAGCTTGACGAGAACAATCAAAAAGAGTTTTACACGGGCTCTGAAGTGGCTAAGAGTAAAGCTCAGTGGCCTGTAAGCACGAGGTTTAGTTTTGTGCAAGGCTTTCTAAAAGTCCCGGTTACTAAGCCAACGACTGACGTTGTATAGCTTTGTACACGCTCCCTTTCAAACGGTCCTGGCCTCATATGTATTATACAATATAGGCCGCCATTTTCCTAGTCAAAATTTGTGCCAGTCTGGCGGTGGCTTTTTCTCATCCAGCGAATCCTGTTGTGGTGCATTCACAAACTAGTGAACGATACGTAAAATCATCAAATCCTTTCCTGCAGCCAACACGCCAAAATCGCCTATGTAAGACCGTCCTACGTAAGACCGGTGAAACAAGCACACGCGATTATGCCCCGCTCAACGACCTGCGTTTCATCGAGCTGAGTTTCATCAGTGAACGATGTACTGTGCGCGCAATATCCTCTCGTGCGAGCATGCTACACGAACGCAAAGCTCGTCTATTACCCCGTAGCTTAGATAAACTGCGCCGACCAATAGGGCATAGCAATGTCTCGTAAAAGAAACACACAAATCATTGAAAATTAGAGCGGAAGGAGGTGCAGTATAGCAACATCTTATGGCTGATAGCGGTTTATTTTAGTTCACTGTTAGTTAACTGTTTAGTTCAGTTAGATCTAGACAGATCCAGTGCTACTGTTCGCCGACAAGTTACACGTGTTGGACCATTTACGTACATCATTTGACCTGGCATTAATTTTTCCTCTCGACGTCCCTTGGGGCACATTTTTTCAGATAGTGTCCTTTTCAGGCTATTAGGGGCGATGCCACAATGACCATGTATAAATAGTTTAAATGGGGTATGGGTCCCTTGAGATGTTATCAAATGATTTTCGTTCCACGAAGTGGGTCCATTGCGAAACCACAACCAGAAATCTGCGGGCTTGAACCATTCTTATGGTGGAGAAAACTAACGTCCTTGACTTTCGTTACCCGCCTTCTTCGATTTGCTTCAGCTGTCGCCAATTCAGCCACAGGCCACAAAGAACGGTGAAAAGAACGAAAGAAAAAAAAACTTTCGCGCTACGTTTCTTGAATGTTAGTCGATGCTTGCTTCTGCTGGTCCTTACGAATCTCTGGGTATGGGGAGCCGCCACCCGTCTCGTGTTGTACAGCGTGAATGATGACTTTTCAAAAAGACCCCGCTGACACGGCCGCATGACGCTGGCATATTTGAATTGCAAAACCACTCTAAAAGTGCGTATTTAGTTGAAATTAATACTTCCTGACACCGCGACTGACACTGAAGGAAAAACTTCAAAAACAACGACGAGGGCTCTCAAAAGCGGCTGATCTTCTATAGTTTGCTTGAGAGAAGAAACAGAAATGCACTCCAGAGGCGGTACCCGGGAAGATAATTACGAAGGTTCTCAACAATTTTCGTCCCCTTCCAGCGTGGGTCGTAATTAGAGCTAGAGTTCTCTGCTCTCAGGCGCCGAAATTCGCCTCAGGAGTGAAGATAGTCATTGTGTCCAGCGCAACAAAAACGACAGCAAAGTCTTGCACTGACTGAATGCACACTTTCTCTTTTCGAATTTCTGTTTACTTCGTCTGGGACGATTGTGTATCTACAGGCAGGCCGTCCTGTACTGCACGTCGTCGGAGATTTTCCTGAAAGAACCATTCAGCGAAAATATTTTGTATGATGATGTCGGGCCTCATAAATAACCTTCACAATAGTCAGGCTATGGACGCTATTTAATAATCATGGGAAGCAAGTCTCATGGTTCCAGTTCTGGAAATGCTATTAGGAATGACATCGGGCGTGATGAAACCTCTCTCTCTCTCTCTCTCTCTCTCTCTCTCTCTCTCGCGCGCGCGCGCGCGCGTGCCTTCTGTGTGTTCATTCCAAGTACAAGGGCCCAAATATTTTCTCCACTAATACCACAACGTGTCGAACACGGAGCGTTTCACATGTCCTATATGTATGAGTTTCCGAGACCATGCTACATTCCTTTCAGTCATTCTTTGCCTTCCGACAAGAGTGCTTCTGGAGAGGTTAAGTCACCTCGTTGACACTACTGTGATTAGTAGTTTCTAGATCGGGAGCAACTTCGAGTTACGTATTTTAGTGCATTCGAAATAGTGGACAGAATTCCTACCTTCGCAGTCGGGCTCGCCTTTGCCAGAGCTTTCTTATGCTGAATATCATGTGAACTTCGACTCTAGAGGACAAGTACGAATTGAGTGCAAGTCAAGATATTTCCTTGCCGGTTGGGGCTGGTAACTTCTATGTGACTGAGAGGCGAAGGCCCTTTCACCTTCTCTGAGTTTTGCCATGCTTTTGAATGTTTGTGGTTATGTTACGGACATGGATAAGAAAGAAACAGTCTATTTAAGCGAATGGAGAGGACCGCTTTTGGTCTTTAGTTGGGGGAAGTCATGCCGAAATAAAAATCGAAATCTCCCAATCTGATCTGGTTTGGTTTCTGCCGCTCCGTGGATTCCTTCACGACGACTATGCTTAAAACTCTATTGAGACGGGGAACAAAGTCTGCTCCATGGAAGGCCCTAATATGGTATGCGTCTCGTGATAGCTATAAAGGAATCATTCCACAGGGTCACCGACCCTGCTTAGCCATTGCAAACTTTTGAGAGCTTAAAGTGTCTAACAGTAAAACAGTTCTGTTCAACTGCGAGACGATCGAGACTTCCGACGTCACTGGAGCAAATTTTCGTTAGAAATCAGCTTCAGTGTCATGCCCTAGAATGTCCTGTTTGCGTATGTGTAGAAATTTGACCTCTCTACCAAATTTATATACCATATGTATGTATATATACATATATATACGCA